>BQNB010019413.1:0-58966 GCA_026074375.1 Tanacetum coccineum | reverse complement strand
CATATTTTTGCCATTTTTGGTCTGTTTTGGGTTTATTTGGGCTATTTTAGGTATAAATGGATATGTGTATTTTACACTTATCAGGTATCGTTGTACATTATATGTTTAACGAAGGAGTCGAGATGCTATCATTGTACATGAGATGTTTAATGGATGGGTCGGCTGACCTAGATGGGTCAACAGGGTGATTCACGCACCCCTAAGTTGGATATGCAATAGAGCCTCATTTTATTCCATGTTGTGTGGGACCTTGAGTGGAACCTAAGTTCACATAACATCTTTAGTATTATTCAATTGCTTCATGTTCAATGTTAATACTTTAAGAGGAACAATCAAAATGATGACATCAATGTGTTGCTTCACTAAGAGACTTCTTTTTTCCGTTTTCACAAATGAGAATAATGAACCATCTTAGACCACCCAACATCATTGTTTCTTGATCAAAAATAGTCTTTATACAACGATTACCGAGAATTCATGTAGCTTATCTTGTATGTATTTCCGATGGGGGACATCCCCATTGCTTTAGCCTCGTGTTTAGTTTATCTTTCAATCCGTATGTCTATAATAATTGAATGTTTAGTAGTTTACATTATCTCATTTATGTTCGTTTGTTCGCTTTGGCTAAACTTTCCATTAGTTTTCTTCGTTTATAGATGTACTTATAAACCTAAGCTTATAAGATTTCGAAACATTATGCTATGCTTATTTTTGATAGATATGCTAACACGTTCTTAGAATTCGAAACACCAAACCATAATTATTGATTAAAAGATTACACGTTTTATATAATTTTTTTAAGTATTTCATGTGTTAAATTTATAAGTACTTTTTTTACATGTTTCACACTTATTTTTGCCCAAAATGAAACTTCCCTCTCAACTTTTCACTAACCCGCTTAAAATTTTCCCCAAAATCAAATTGTCCCTCCACTCTTCTTCATTTGTGATCTTAGATCTCACACCCTCCTCTTACTTATTTTTCTCCCCAAACTAATTTTCTTAATCATTCTCACACCCTCTCTCTTCCCGTAGTCAACCGAAAACCATCCAACAACTGTTAGTTGAATATGTTGTATCTTCAAGTACTTGATGATGCTATTAACACAATTTTCTATCTAGTAATGAGGATGGGTCAAGTACTTGATGATGCTATTAACATAATTTTCTCAATTGCATAAAGGTAATTATTGTTATGTTTTTTTTAATTTCGATTAAGTGGTGTCAAATTGTGAAGGTTGAAATTGAATTATTTTTATTTTAGATTGTCGAATTGAGAAATAGTTTTTTTTTTGGGATTTGAGTGTATTGGGATTGCTTAATTGTTCAACACATTCGGATACAAGGTGATACTTTACTAATTTTGCGGCATTTTGTTTTATTTAAGGTGGCTGATGTGAGTTGCAAATGTAGTAAAAAATGTTTGGGTTGCACGAAAAAGTTTGACAAACCACTTTCCTGTAAATCTCCATTTGTTGTTTCGGATCCATTGTTTAGCACAAAATCAGTTGTTCATCATACTTGGTTTAATTTTTTTTATAGTGTTATGGCTTAAGTATTGTAAAAAAGGTGATATAATGATGATTCGAACTAAATATGAGGGTCTTTGTGTATATCAAGCGTGAGGATATTCTTTTGGTACTCGGGCATCTTATTATATAGAAAGTCATCATACAATTTGATTGGCGTTAATGTTCAAGGTGAACGGCATTTTTTTGGCAAGTCATTTACAGATACTTTTTATGCAATTTTTGTTTAGTGGTGTTTTCCTAAAATTTTTTGGTATCTAAGTGTTGGAAAATGGTATAGCAAATATAAGGTTTTGCTAACTTTGGACAACATTTAATATATGTAGATGTTATATATAATAATAGATGTTTGGGGCTTTGCGTTCTCCTCGAAGAGAGCTTCGCAACGAGCCAAACTATGTCCAAAATGGAGTAGAGATGAATGAGATATCGTGTCTCAAAGTGAGGCACATGGAACACAAATCTGGAACTATCCCACATTGCCCAAAGTGTGAAGTGGGATTGGGTTTATAATGAAACCTTGGTAGTTGCTTATAAATTCCTTTGTGGGGTTTATGCTCCCACGCCTACGCGCGGGGGGGGGGGGTGCAAAAAATAGGTTTCTGGGCCAAGATGGGTTCGATTCCACTGAACTTATGCGAGCCCGCGCGACCTGCGGACACGAATGCAGCTCCGGTTGCTCACCTACGCGCCTATCTTTTTGCTAATGGTTTCGTTCCTGTCTTGATAAGGTTTCCAGAATATTCTTGTGTAATATTTAAACTAAAGAGTTTATCTAATAACTGGTTGATAGAGTTTTAGATATATACCAAGTTTAAATTAGCTGGTCTTACGCAGCTTTCTTGGCTGGTTGACCAGGCTAGGGTTTTGCTATATAAAGCAGGATTCTCATTCAGTTTGAACACATAGAAACACAATACTCCAATACCAAAAATTTAGCCGCCAGTTCGCAGCTTTCCAGCAGTTACCGTCGATCATAAACCTCGATCCTTTCCGTAATCTTTCAGGTCAGTTTGTCTAGTCCGGCTGTACAACAGCTTTGGACGTTGTACCCTGGGAAACAGACGGCGAATCTGTTTTAAGGGAATCGTGTTAAACACGAGCCTCGTTCTTTTACTGCTTTTATTATCTGTTGTTATTTCGGTTGATTTACTTGTTGATGTTATTCGATCTGCACTATATATAGTATGCAGGTTTTCCCAACTGTACTTAAATACAGATCTGTTTGCACAGAATTAAAAGCTTTTATTATTCGATATAATATTGTTAACAGGTTTATTATAAACTGTTTCTGTCGAAAGTAACAAAAACATATTTTATTCTGCGGTTTACAGATCCATAACGTTTTAATAATTCTAATATAGGCTAACCAGGGATTGCAGTTTCTATTAGACTGATATTATTTTCAATGTAAACCAAGATGAGTTCGCTAATATAACAGTTACGGTACAAGCAGATGACCGTCAGATTCTGTTTGTTAACGGTTGTGTGTAAATTCTTTCAGGATGGACTAACACTCAAACTCCTCCAACTGCGACTACTGTTGTGAACACGACCGGTGCGCGGTTACGCCACGCGTGGCTTATCATGGCTAAGAAACCAGAAAAATTCAATGGTCAGAATTTTAAGAGGTGGCAACAGAAGATGTTCTTCTATTCTCCCCACCTTAGGCTTGCTCGCGGTTCTTGAAGAAAAAGCACTCAGTGACCTCCTGCCGAAGGTCAATCCTCTAAGGACAGGCTGTGCTAGCTGTGGGAGCATGGAAGACATTCAGACTTCTTGTGTCCACAAATTATGTTCTGAATGGTTTAATATGATCTTTGTATAATGTTGTTACTGCAAGACCACGACTGCTCAAAGAATTATGGGAGTCATTTGGGAATCGAAGTACAAGACAGAAGATGTGTAAGCAAAGTAATTCGTGGTTAGCTCGGTGTTTTGGATTTACAAGATGGTTGATTCAAGAGCGGGGTCAGTCTGGTTCAAGTTCTGCAAATGTTTGCTGCTCGATATTAATGTGAGGGATTGGACTTTGAGTGAAACTTTTCAAGTTGCTGCTATTATTGATAAGTTATCCTCCAAGTGGGTAGGTAAGTTAAAAAACTTCTGGAAGCTTAAGCGAAGGTGATGAGTGTTGAGACTGGGTTGTTCGTCTTCGTTTTGTTGTGGACATACGATGTGGCTCAGTTTGTCACGGAGATCTCGGGTTAAGGAGTGCCATTGGACGTTTTGGGTGGAGCTTGCGGGGTCATCGTACCAGGTTGATTCACATATGGGTTTTATGAAAGACTATTAGGAAGAATGTCTAGTTGAGCTTAGGGTTTGCGGCTGTAAGTGCTCCGTTAGCGGGTGTGGGTTTCAGATTGGGGCAAGGGGTCGGGTCGTACTTCTGGGGTCACCTCCTCTGGGCATCGGGCGGGTTGGGATTGTGGCCAGTTGAGGGGGGTGTTGGGGGCGGGAGGTGCACATTAGGGGGGGCAGACGGGCATGTCGGTTGTAGTTCTTAATTGGCGAGCAACTCTCTGGAATGAGCCGCAGGAGAGGGGGGGAGTGGGGAGAGGGGTTAAGGGAGGGCGGGGGGGTGGGGAGGGGGGGATTGGTAATACGGCGTGGGCAGGGATGGTGTGTGCGGGTGTCTGTAGGGGTTGGGGGGTAAGGTGGGGAGGACAGCTGGAGGGGTGGAGTGAGGGGGGCAGGGGGGGGGGTAGGGAGGACGGGCAGGTGCGTGGGGGAGAGTGTGTGGTTGGGGGGAGGAGTGGCGCGGGTGTGGTGTGGGTGGGTTGGGGTGAGGGGCGGGGGGGGGGGGAGACGTCGGGAGGGTGTATAGTATAGGGGGTGTGGTGGGGTGGGTGAGGGGTGGGGGCCGTTGGTAGAGCGATGGGGAGGGCGGGATGTTGCTGGGCTGGTGTGTGGGGAGGTGTCAGAAAGTGGGGGGAGGGTGGGGTGAGAGATGTGGGGGTGTGGGAGGACGGTGGGGGTAGGGAGACGGGTGATGTGTGGTGGGGGGTGGGGGTGGGGGGGAGGGGGTGGGGTCTTGGATGGTAGGGGGCGGGAGGGGACCGGGTGGGTGGGGAGGAAGTGTGGGAGTGGTGATGGGGGGGGGGTGGGAGTGCGGTGTGAGGAGGGGCGGGGTGGGGGGGGGGAGGGCAGGGGGTAAGGCGTGGGGAGGGTACAAGGGGGGGGGGTGGAGGGGTGGGGGGGGGGGGGTGGAGCAGAGGGGGAGGTGTTATGGTGGGAGCGGTGGTCACAAGGAGAGGAGGGGGGGTAGGGGGGGGCGAGGGTAGGGGGATTGGTGGAGGGGGGGGGGTCGGGGGGGGGGGTAGGATGGTGTTTGTGAGGGCTTGGGAAGGGAGATACTACGTGGGGAGGTAACGAAATAGGGAGGGGGAGGGGGGGCTGGGGGGGGGAGATAGGCGGGGAGTCGCGCCAGGGGGAGAGTTGCAGGGGGGTGGAGGAGTGAGGGGTCGGGTGGGGGAGGATGGGGGTGGGGGAGATGGGAGTGAAGGTGAACGTGGCTGGGGTGGGGGGTGTAATGGCGGGGTGGGGTGGGGGCGGGAGTGTGGAGGGGAGATGTGTGTGGAGGAGTCAGGGTAGGCAGGGGGGAGGGGTCGAGTGGGGGGGGGGGGGGATGGAATAAGGGCGGGGCGTGGGTTAGGGGGTGTAGCGGTAGGGGGTGTGGGATAGGAGCTGGGCGTGGGGGGGGGAGTGGTGGGGCGAAGGGGGGTGGGGGTAGGTGGTGGGGATGTAAGGGGCGGGGGGGGGGGAGGGGGGATGGGCTGGGGTGTGGGGGTTGAGGTTGATGGTCAGGAAGGGGGGTGGGTGTTGTATGGGGTGGGCGGAGGGGGAGGGGTGGTGGGGGGGGTGGGGATGGGTGGAGAGGGGGAGGAGGCGAGGCAAAGTTACCAATGAGGTAATGAAAACAATACATTATGTCAACACAAATAAGTTGTAGTTAGGAAGTTAATTATCAAGAAAAATCATAAAAAGAGAAAAATCTTAGAAAATGGGAATTCGGGTGTTTTATAACTTGTGATCTTTTAAATTTCTCAATCAAAAATCTTTGCTACTTTTCAAAGGTTTAGATTGGGGAATTTTCGAGGTATTTGGTTATAAGGCATGTGATATTGCGTGAGGACACACAATCGTTTAGTTTGGGGAATTTTGATAAGTGTAAAATACACATATCCATTTATACTTAAAATAACCCAATTAAACCCAAAACAGACCAAAAATGGCAAAAATATGCTTGTATTTGTGTTTTGTGTGTGCAGGTATGGATAAGTCAAAAATCACAAGAAAACAATCAAAAGCGAGCAAACACGGACACGAGAATCAAGAAGAGTACAAAGCCGAAGCCAGAAGAGTACAAAGCCTTAGCCCATTTCCTTTTCTAACTTCTCCAAGGGCCATTCTTGCATTTCTCGAAAGTTATTTATAACTTGAGAGAGAGAAAAGAAAGACAAGGACCAAATGTGTAAACTTCCCAAAGATCAACAGTTTTAACTGTCGAAAATAGGCGGGAATCCCTTTTACTATTCACCCGTCTTCCCCGATTTCACTCCCATGGTAAAACAAGGGGCAAATGAAAATTAAAGGGTACGGAAGACAATTCAAGGTCTCTCTTACAAGATGGCAGGGATAATTTAGTCTAATCAAGGGGATACTTATCCTAGCTCAAGCTCAATGCCACGTCAATCAATGAAAGAAGCACAAATAGTGGTGGGTTTTTGTGCTAATTTACTCACAAAACTAACACAAACGTCACATCAAGGGAATGACACGCTGGCAATCCTCAGGTGTCCACATCTTGATCAAACGGCTACGATTGAAGCTCAAATGATTAAAGCAACGAATGGCAGAGATTAAAAGTTTGGAGAGCAAGGCAAGAGGTCCTAGAAGCTTCAGCTTGACACTATAAAAGGCCTCACTTCTCACACACACACCATCTAGTTTTTTTTAGTCGATTTTTTAGTTTTAGTAATTTAGTCTATCTTTAATTTGTATTTTTCTTAAATGTAATTTCCCTTTTTCAAGTATTGTAATCAGCTTCTTTAATTAATGAAATTCAGTTTTTTAATGCTTTAAATCTCGTTTTCTAAGCTCTCTTTTAAGTCATAAGCTCTCTTAAATAAGATAGTGGTCTATTAAGCTACATAAGTCCATTTTAAGCTCTTTTCAGTCATATAAGCTGAAATAGAAGAGTTGTTGAATTCAGTATTAATATTATCCAACCTTAATTAGTTTAATCTTACATGGATCATATTGTATTTGAGCTTTTGGAAGGGGATCTTACCTTGGAAGAGATCCCTAGGAGCGAGCGGGCGGGGGGGGAGTAGGGGGAGTCGCGAGCGAGGGGGGAGTCCCGGGGGGGGGTTGCTGGCGCCGGGGGGCGATTATACCTAGCTTTATTGATAGCTAAGGAGCTTGTAGCTGCCTGTATTGGTTCCTTTTGTTTAGATAAAGGATCAAGTAAAGTTTCCTCTTTTCTTTTCTTCATATTAATTTTAGTTTAATTGCTTAGTTATTGCCTTATTTGTTATTTATTGCTTATTTGCTTTTTCTACTTTGTTTTATTACGTGTTTAAGTATTTACTTATATTGCATATTTAGTTGTTTGTCTTATTTGTTTTTGCTTAAATTGTTATATTCTTTGATTGAAATTTCTGTCATTATATAATCATACAAATCTAATAATTTGTTATTTAGTAATTTGGTTCTTAGATTTTACTTATTTAGTGTTTAATTGTTGTTAAGTTTGTTTTAAGCTAATTTTTATCTGGTATTTTGTTTTTGTTCATTAGATTTCTCTTAAAAATTTATTCTCAAAATTCTGTTCTTAATGTTAAAGGGAAGTGTTTGTTTAAGTTGCCTCTCAAATTTACACTAGCAGTACTCACACCATGTTAGTACTGCTGAGCCTTTACTCCACCAGTACTAAACTATAAGTTAGTTCTGTTAGCTTAGAATTTCAGTAGGATTTATGTTTAGCTTTAGGCTTATTTTAAAATTAGTTTTAGAATTTATTAATCTAGCCTTATTTAATTGCTTATTTTGTTTTCAAGAGTCAAAATTGCCATCATCAGTTCTTTCAAGTGATAGTACTCCTGAACTTTTTCACTAGGCAGTACTCACCTCAGTTAGTACCTGCTTGTGTCTCTCTGCTTAATTTAGATAAGTTAAATTTTAAGGATTTAGCTTATTAATTCAGTAGGATTTAAGTCTTTACATATAGATTATACGGTTCAAAGTCTTAATTTTGCAATTTCTAGCTTATTTATTAGTTTATTTTTGCTGTCTAATGTATAAAAAAACCTGAAAATTACCAAAAATTGTAGGAACTTAAGTAAAGGCTAAAAATTTGTTAAATTCGCTTTTAAAGTCTAGGATTTTATAGTTTATTTAGATGGTTAAATTATAGTATTTTATTAAGTTACTACATTAAGTTTCATACAGTTTAGTTTAGCTTTTTAAGTTTTCTAGCCTTATTTGGAGTTTGTCGTTACTTTGCTTATTTCCTGAGTTTGTTATTTCATGGATCAATTTCAGTAGCATAAATGTAGTTTTAGCTTTTTAGTTTCTTTTCATTTATAGATTAAGCATCATTATAAGCGATTTAGAATTCTTACCTTTTTACATTTTGATCTAGTTTTGAGTTTTTTATAGCTTATTTTCCTAAAACCAAGGGATAAGCCCTCCTTTCTGTAACAGCTTTAAGATAAGTTCTTGTGAGAGTTTTTGTGTGGTATTCAGCCCAAGTAGCCTTTATTTAATCTTGTTCCCCCTGGCTTCCTTTACAACTTTGCTCTTTGCAGTTTTTCAATTTTAAGCTCTTTAAAAATTTCGGTAGCTTAATTGGACTTAGTTTGTTGTCAGGGATAGATTCTCAGGGTAGAAAGTGTACTTTTCGATTTTAATTGTTTTTCTAAGTCTGGGCCTCCCGTTAGTTTGTTAGATCGCCCGTTAGTCCTTTTCCTTTTTGCACAATTAGTCCTTAAGTTTTATTTTAATTAGTTTAATTAGTTTTTAATTAAAAGTTAAAAATTAGGGCTTTAATTTTTAGAAACCAAATCATCAATTTGTTCATTCAAATCAGAATCTGAACCTAAGCGTAGTTTCAATTTCACTAGTCGTTGGGGAAACGACCCGAGTGATCATACTTACCCGGTTTAATATACGTATTATATATTATATTATATATATTTTTGAGAGTGAATTTTATCAAGGGTAACTTGGTAATCTTCTTAATTACTTTTAAAAGTACTATATTTTATATATATCTTATAGTATATAAAACTCTCAATCAATACCATCTCGAGTCATCCATTGAACATCTCATGTACAACGATAGCATCTCGACTCCTCCATTGAACATCTCATGCACAACGATACCATCTCGACTCATTCATTAAACATCTTATGTACAACGATAGCATCTCGACTCATCGGTTGAACATCTAATGAATAACGATAGCATCTCAACTCCTTCGTTTAACATCTCATGTAGAACGATACCATCTTAACTTATCCGTTGAACATCTTATGTACAATGATAGAATCTCGACTCCTCCGTTGAACATCTCATGTACAACATTAGAATCTCGACTCCACCCTTGAACATCTCATGTACAATGATAGCATCTTGACTCATCCGTTGAACATCTCGTGTATAAACGATAGCATCTTGACTCCTCCGTTGAGAATCTAATATACAACGATAGGATCTTGACTCATCCGTTGAACATCTCATGTACAATGATATAATCTCAACTCCTCCGTTAAACATCTAATGTACACCGATAGCATCTCGACTCCTTCGTTGAACATCTAATGTATCACTAGAACTAGTAATAGTAGGCTCCATAATAGTAGGTACCACAATTATCATCTTATTACCACTAGAACTAGCATTAGGCTTTTTGGGAACAAGTCGACTAATGATAGCACATTATATGTTCACATAGATACACCATTTTTCTCATAATTCCTTTATATGAACTGTGCCTTTAATGATTCCAGCAATCAAGCAGCCTACCACCCGAGCAGAGAGAGAGATGAGTAAATATGACCATCCATGACTGGTGACAATAGGAGTTAACATGGGTCATGGGTCATATGTGCAGTTAGGTTATAACTAGTCACAATATAATTAATGGGTTAATTAAAAGACTTGGCAAAATGGATGGGTTGGGTTGGGTAGGGTTCAATGAGGGTCTTAGATGGGTTTAGGGACTGAGATGGGTACCTTAGGAGGATGGGTCTAGATGAGTTTGGGTATTTTTCCGTTTTGTACGCTTTTATACTAATCATGATATTCCTGTAAACTATGACAAATACTATACAACATTTTTATTCGTTTTGTATTTTTTTTACGTTTTCATCCGTTTGTAACGGTTTTCATCCGTTTTCGACCGTTTTCAATCGATTTTGACCAATTTCACTAGTTTTTGACCGATTTTGACCGTTTTTGACAGATTTCGACGAATTTAGACAGACTTCAACCGATTTCGACCTTTTTGACCGATTTCATCCAAATTTGATCGTTTTTGGCAATTTTGGCTCGTTTTCCTACGTTTTCAATCTTTTTTGAACGTTTTCCTCCGTATTAAAATGTTATGAAACGTTTTTACATTTACGTACATTTTCTTATGATTTTTTCATTTTCATACGTCCTTCTCTGGTTTCCTACGTTTTTCTTTGCTTTCTACGTTGTGTTCGCTTTCGTAAGACAATGGACAAAAACGGTCCCAGACGTACAAAAACGGTTGAAATGTGCCTTTAATGATTCAAGCAGCCACGAACCCAAGAGAGAGATATATATATGACACATCCAAGACTGGTGATAATGGGTAATTAACATGGGTCATGGGTCATGTGCATTGGGTTGTAGTAGCTTATAGTGTTATGTTATCGACCAATACATGATTGGTGATCGACAATGGGTAATTAACATGGGTTATGGGTCATGTGCATTGGGTTGTAGTGGCTTATAGTGTAATGGAACCTATGCATGACCAGTGATAATAGCTAATTCACATGGGTGTCATGTGCATTAGGTTATCACTGGTCACATTCATTAATGGGTATTTGACATCATATAGGTAATATGCATTAGGTTGTAGTGGCTTATAGTGTCATGTTACGACACATCCATGACTGGTGACAATGGGTAATTAACATGGGTCATGGTTCATGTGCATTAGGTTATAACTAGTCAGATTAATTAATGGGTATTTAATAGAGGTGGCAAAATGGTTGGGTTAGGTTGGGTCATAGGTCTTAGATGGGTTTAGGTCTAGATGGGGTCTTTTGGATGATGGGTCTAGATGGATTTGGGTAGGGATGAGCATATAGACCCGAATCCCAGTACCGAACCGGAACCGTACCGGTTCCGTACCAAAATGGTACCGAATCCCGGTACACGGTACCGGACCGGTATCATGATTCGAGTAAAAAAAATCAGGACCACTGATTCGGTACGGGACCGGAACCAAATCGGGAAATTACCTAAAAAAACAAGAAAAACCGCTGATTTCCCAGTACCGATACCAGTACTCGAATCCTGTTCGGTACGGTACCGGTACCACGAATTTATGCTCGGGAAAAAATCGGTACCACTAATTCGGTACGGGACCGGTATCGTGCTCATCCCTAGATTTGGGTATTTTTTTGTTTTGTACGCTTTTATACTAATCATGAAATTCCTGTAAACTAAGACAAATACTATACAACATTTTTATACATTTTGTATTTTTTACGTTTTCATCCGTTTGTAACGGTTTTCGTCCGTTTTTGACCGTTTTCAATCGATTTTGACCGATTTCGCTAGTTTTCGACTGATTTTGACCGTTCTCGACAGATTTAGACCGATTCTGATCGATTTCGAACTTTTTGACCGATTTTATCCAAATTTGATCGTTTTTGGCAATTTTCGCTTGTTTTCCTATGTTTTCAAGCATTGTTGAACATTTTCCTCCATATTAAAACATTATGAAATGTTTTTTACATTTTTGTACCATTTTTTTGCTTTCATACGTCCTTCTCCGTTTTCCTCCGTTTTTCTTTGCTTTGCTACGTTGTGTTCGCTTTCGTAATACAATGGACAAAAACGGTCCCAGACGTACAAAAACAGCCGAATTCAAGAAAAAACAAATGAAAACGGTTTAAATCGAGAAAATTCGAAAAGGGTTGAAATCGGACGAAAGCTGTCAATTAAAATATTAAGCATTAGATAATAAGCTAATAAGCTAGCTTAATAATAAGCTAATAAAAAACTACTCTTTTTATTAATTAAAATTGTACATTTTTTATAAACTAAAACTATATTTAATAATGTAAACTTTTATTAAAAAAACTTTATCTTAAAAATAAGCTGCACCGAAAAAGCTTTATACCAAATAAGCTACAACTTATTTAGTTTTGCTAAATTCAAAATTTTAAAGGTGAAACAAGTTGAAAATAAGCTGAGGGAGAAAAATCCACGGTTTAATAAGCAGTTTCTATAAGCACTCTTTAAGCAACTAGCCAAAAACAATGAAGCTTAAACTTCTATATTAAAAAGGAAATGCATAACATCAACGAATAGGTTACTCTTGCAAGATGGTAACCCGCTTGACTTTCGTAAGGGAGGTCACGGGTTCGATTCTCGCTGGGGTGTAACATCCTTTTTTATTTTCTTGTTTTTATTCTAGGTTAAACCAAACACCCCTTATCATGTCACCTTTAAATCATGTGTGACCAAACACCCCTTATTTATGTGTTTGTTAGAAGGACTGGCCTTGTGTCCTCGCATGTCATTCCTTGGAGCGAGATTAAGTGTTAAATGATAACCTATTTTACATTTTGATCTAAATAATAGCCATATGAATACTTCACGATGTGACTATTATGAATATATTGGTCACATGTAATCACCTTAAATGTGGCCATAAACATAATTTAGTCACACATTTGTGATATGATGTGGCTATTATTAAGGCATATAGTCACATGATCGTGCTAGAAGTAAATGTGACTATACACATTAGCTTTTGGCAAGCTAACACAAACTAAACTTTAAACACATAAAGTTACGTGACCATATGTATTGGATTTTGGCTACACTTAAATAATGTGTGACAAAAAGTTTAGTGTGACCATATATGGCATTTGGTCACAGTGTTCAAGTGTGTGACATATATTTGTCACTATTTATATGTATATCATGACTAATGTTTCAACCTTACTTTTTATTTGTCACACGTTCCAAATTCATGTGTGGCAAAATAATTAGCAAAAGATAGCAGTCACCCTTAAATAATGTGTAACAAAACTCGAGTCCGTGATTTAAACACATTAACAAACACTTCATGTGACCATATATGGCATTATGAATTTAGACACACAAACACTCAATGTGACTAATATGAAATTTAATGATAACCGATTTCACATTTTGCTCTAAATAATAGCGACATGAATACATCACGATGTGACTGTTATGAATATATTGGTCACATATAATCACCTTAAATGTGGCCATAAACATAATTTAGTCACACATTTATGATATGTTGTGGCTATTATTACCAGTTACCTTTAGCCACATAATGTTCGAATGTGTAGCAATATAGTTCTAATGGTCACACAATCAAAATTTTCATGTGTGGCTAATAAGTAAATGTTGTCTATTTTGGTACCTTCAGCCACATAAATATGTGAATGTGTGGTCGTTCCATTTTGCCCATGTGTGACCAAATCTACTTTTTTACTAGTGTATCTTAGGTCCTTAAGGTATAAACGAGCATACACTAAAGGTGCATGAAAAAGTTTTGAAGACCTTAAATAACATTATCGTTCGATAATGCATTAAAATTTTATTATGTACTACTTATGTACATTATGAAATATTGTGGAACCTTGTATCAAACTCTGATATTTTGTATTATTCGAATGATAATGTATTTCAAAACGTCTCAATTAGAGTCATTTTTTGTAACTTGTACTGTGTGACATGAAGTAATACCCTCGTCTAGCTTCCGCTGCTATTCAAAACTAGGGGTGTTACAGATTGGTACCAAAGCTACAGTTATAGAGAACTAGGTTACATTTTATACCTAGACTATAACTACTATTTATAGTTAAACCGTTTCACTCATTATTGTCTTCACATTCCATGTGCCATACCTATTCTTTGACACATTACTATTTTTATTCATATAAATATTTAACTAACTATGAGCACGTATACCTTTTTGTAGACATCATGTTTGTACCTGCTTCTCCCGAACATGTTCCCTTTATACCTGATCAGTTACCAGTTGAACCACCTCTTGCACCAAACCCTCCCAAACTCGACAATAACTATCTTAATGCTGTCAATTATGATGACGAAGAGGAACCTTATGAAGATTTAGACGATGAGGAGGAGGATCTAGAAAAGGATCCTGAAATGGACTTAGACGAAGAGGAAGAGGATCCTGAAATGGACTTAAACGAAGAGGAAGAGGATCTTGAAATGGACGTAGACGATGAGTAGGAGGAGGAACCACTTCCTGCATCCCTACCACCATTGTCTCCACTACGAACACCACCTCATGTGTCAGAATCCTATTCTGATTCTGATATTCCTGTTACCACTACTATCAATGTGGGTAGACCTTTCAAAGGTCCATTGTCTACCTACAAGGTTGGTGAACCTTCCTCCATAGTATCTGCCTCAGTGTTTTCTACAAGATACGAGCTAAACCAGTTGTGCCAGGACTTTGGCATACTTGGAAGTCATGTTTAATCTTTGTCACAGGGTATAGGTACCCATAGGACCGATATTGTTGAAGCTCACAAAGAGGCTACTAGAGCTCAACGACATCTAGACAGGTTCATTTGAGATATGAGTTTTATTATTGAGCAGGATATCCCTGAGCTGATGAAGGGCTCAACATCCACGGGAGATAGATTGACCCTGCTTGAGCAAGAACAAGTCAAAAACCGAGAGGATATTCAGAGGTTGAAGAACCAAGTGCACTCAACCAATATTTATGCCACTTTAGCAGCAATGGATAAGGATCGAATAAAGAAAAATCAAGATCAAGATGGTAAACAGATTCGAGAACTAAGACACCGCCTGACCTCAGCAGAGATTAGGTTGGAGGTTTCTAGTGTTGACCGGTATAGACTTGAGTGTGAGTTTTATAGTGTACAAGCTCAAATGTATGCTATACAGCAAGAGTTGTACTGGAGGGGATTCAAAGAAAATTGCCCTACCAAAAGCATCGATGTGTTGGCCACTTATGGAGATGCTGATCCACCAGAACTACAAGAACCATCTGACACGCAATAGACTAGTACCACGGTAATAGCTTATCTTTTGTAAGAATCATATAACCGAATAGTAGTAGTTCTCTTTTGTAATTACTAACTGAGAGTCTCAGTTAGTAAATTTTGAAGAAACTTATAAAGGTTTTGATTTTGTAATCGATGTAATATGTATATGATCAACTATAAATGAAGGTAATTTTTGTTATATAATGATATTAATTTATGTTGTCTTATATATTATTATTCTGTCATTTCCCGTCATGATCATGCCTATTATACAACTTCCTAATTATACCTACATCTTTTGTGATTAATAGAATCATGCCGCCAAAAAGAATGAGTAACGCCGCTATCGAATGAATGATCACTGATAGAGTAGATGCAACAATTGCAGCAGAATGAACAGTCACAGCTGCTAAAGCTGTCGACGCTGTCGTAGCTGCTAAAACAACTAGAGCTGCCGCAACTGCCGGTGGTGCCGAAGGTTCTAATAATGTGGGGCCAGCTGGGGGTGCTGGAGGACCTAATGTTACTGGACCAACTGTAGGTGCCATAGCAATAAATGCAGTACCTGAAGTCAGAGGTTGTTTGTACAAAGAATTCATGAACTATGAACCCATAAATTTCAAGGGTACAGAAGGAGCTATGGGATTATCCCACTAATTTGAAAGATCGGAGTCAGTGTTTTTTATCAGCAAATGTGCTAAGAATGATAAAGTTAAATATGCCACTAGTACATTATTGGATGAATCACTGTCATGGTGGAACTCTGTAGCTTAACCTATCGGCATTGAGAATGCCTACAAAATTCCTTGGGTTGAACTGAAAAAGATGATGATTAAAGAATACTGTCATCGCAGTGAAGTATAAAAATTGGAAGTCGAACTCTGGAATCATATGGTTAAGGGAGTGGATATAACAACTTACAACCGCCGATTTTAAGAATTGGCGATACTATGTCCAGCCATGGTTCCAACTGCAGAGAAGTTATTAGAAAGGTATGTTTAGGGACTCCCACAACCTATACAGGGAAATGTAACTTATTTTGATCCGGCTATAATAGATGAGGCAATACGAATGGCTTGTAGGCTAATGGATCAAGTTATTCGAGCATGAACTGTTCTGGTACATGACAATAACCATAACTATAACTACAACAACAACAACCCCAATAACAACAATAACAACAACAACAACAACAAGAGAAGGTGGAATGATAATCGAAAGGGTAACAACAACAATCCTAATAACCAAAACCGAAATATCAACCACCATAACTAACAAAATCATAGGCAAGAGAATGCCAGAGGTTATGCTACCGCTGCTGCCTCCCTAGCTGGAGGAAAGGGTTACGCAGGAAACTTACCTTTATGCTAAACTACATCATACATGCCCTTGCATCATAAAATGCATGAATTGTCAAAAGGTAGGCCATCAAACGAAAGAATGTAGAGGAAAGGGGCCTGCTACTAGTGCCAACACTCAACCTATATTAACTTGTTTTGGGTGTGGAGAACATGGACACTTCAAGAATCAATGCCCCCAAAACAATGCCCAACAACAACAGGGTGGAGCTCATAGGAAAGTTTATGTCTTGGGTGATAAGAATGCGCAGCAGGACCCGAACATGGTTACGGGTACGTTTTTACTCAATAACCATTATGCAAAATTTTTATTCTATTCAGGTGCTGACAAGAGTTTTGTATCTATTGCCTTTGAGTCTTTACTTAATATTACACCCACTACATTAGACAATGCTTTCACCATCGAGTTAGCTAATGGTAAGTTAGTAAACACCAACACCGTGATTCAAAACTGCACTAAACTTTTTAAATCATCCAATTTAAAATTGACCTCATGCCAATTGAACTCGGAAGTTTTGATGTTATAATTGGTATGGAATGGTTATCACAACATAATGCAAAACTCATATGCGGCGAAAAAGTTGTACATATTACTATCGACAATGAAACATTGGTTATCCGAGGAGATCGAAGTGGAACTCGCCTAAACATCATTTCTTGTGTTAAAACTCAAAAGTACATCAAGAGAGGATGTTGTACGTTTCTATCCTATATAACGGAGAAAAAGTCAGAGGAGAAACGACTCAAGGATGTACCAATTGTTTGTGATTTTCCTGAAGTCTTTCCCGAAGACTTACCCGGACTTCCACCACCTCGACAAGTGGAGTTCCAAATCGAATTGGTGCCAGGTGCCGCACCAGTTGCTCGAGCACCATATCGCTTAGCCCCTTCGGAGATGCAAGAATTATCCAATCAATTGCAAGAACTTACGGATAAAGGTTTTATTCGGCCAAGTTCGTCACCGTGGGGAGCTCTAGTCTTATTTGTAAAGAAAAAGGACGGATCTTTCAGGATGTGCATCGACTACAGGGAGCTGAATAAGCTAACTGTAAAGAACCGATATCCGCTACCAAGAATCGACGATCTGTTCGACCAACTACAAGGTTCAAATGTATACTCTAAGACCGATTTATGATCAGGATATCACTAAATTAGAGTCCGAGAAGAGGATATTCCAAAAACATCATTTAGGACTCGATATGGTCACTATGAGTTCCAAGTTATGCCCTTTGGTTTAACCAACGCACCAGCAGTATTCATGGACCTCATGAATCGAGTGTGTAGACCATACTTGGATAAGTTCGTGATAGTATTCATAGATGATATTCTAATTTACTCTAAGAGTAAAGAAGAACACGAAAAACATCTCAAGCTAATCTTAGAGCTACTCAAGAAAGAAGAGTTGTACGCTAAATTCTCTAAATGTGAATTTTGGATTTCAACCGTACAATTCCTGGGTCACGTGATTGATAGTCAGGGTATTCACGTGGATCCCGCCAAGATCGAGTCCATAAAGAATTGGGCTGCTCCTACAACCCCAACGGAAATACGTCAATTTCTAGGACTTGCTGGATATTACCGTAGATTCATCGAAGGTTTTTCCAAGATAGCAAAGCCTTTGACTAAATTGACTCAAAAAAACATAAAATTTAGTTGGGATAAAGATGAAGAAGAAGCATTTCAGTTACTAAAGGAAAAATTATGTAGTACACCTATTTTAGCCTTACCTGATGGCAGCGAAGATTTCGTTGTGTACTGTGATGCTTCACACCAAGGTTTGGGAGCAGTTTTGATGCAGAGACAGAAGGTGATAGCATACGCCTCTCGTCAACTTAAAACTCATGAGAAAAACTACACCACTCACGACTTGGAATTAGGATCAGTTGTTTTTGCTCTCAGAATCTGGAGACGTTATCTCTACGACACGAAGTGTACAGTGTACACATATCACAAAAGCTTACAACATATTCTAGACCAGAAGGAGCTGAACATGAGACAGCATTGCTGGATAGAATTACTCAGTGATTATGATTACGAAATTCTTTATCACCCGGGTAAAGCAAATGTTGTAGTAGATGCTCTCAGTAGAAAGGAGAAACTTAAACCTCTAAGAGTTAGATCTTTGGGAATGATGATCATTTCACCACTCCCCTTATAAATCCTTGAGGCGCAAACTGAAGTGGTCAAGGAAGAAATTGTCAAAAACAAGAACCTGTATGGCATGATCGAAAAGAAATTTCAAAAAAGACCAAATGGAACCCTATGCTTCAAAGGCAGAAGCTGGATACCACTTTATAAAGGTGTACGGGATTTGATTATGCATGAATCGCATAAGTCAAAGTACTCCATCCACCCGGGTTCTGACAAATGTATCACGACTTCATAAAGCTATATTAGTGGCCTAACATAAAATCGGATATTCCCATCTACATCAGTAAATGCTTGACATATTTTAAGGTCAAGGCTGAGTGTCAAAAACCATCAGGATTACTACAACAACCCAAGATTCCTGTATGGAAGTTGGAAATAATCACGATGTATTTTGTTATTAAATTACCCAAAACACCGAGTGGTTATGACGCCATTTGGGTAATTATTGACCATCTTACTAAATCTGCTCATTTTATTCCAATTAGAGAAACTTACTGTATGGACAAACTGACCAAGCTTTACATTAAGGAAATAGTTTCTAGGCATGGTGTGCCAATTTCAATTATCTCAGATAGAGATAGCAAATTCACTTCTAACTTCTGGTAGTCACTTCAGAAAGCTTTTGGAACTCAACTAGACATGAGTACTGCCTATCATCCACAAACTGACGGTCAAAGCGAAAGAACAACACAAACCTTGAAAGATATGCTAAGAGCTTGTATTATTGACTTTGGTAAAAGTTAGGACAACCATTTACCGTTAGTCGAATTTTCTTATAACAATAGCTATCATTCCAGTCTTAAATCCTCACCTTTCGAAGCATTGTATGGCCGAAAGTGTCAATCTCCTGTTTGCTGGAGTGAGGTTGGCGATGTCCAACTCACAAGTCCAGAGATTGTACAACAAACAACTAAAAAGATTGTACAAATCAGAAATAGATTACAAGCTACTAGAGATTGTTAGAAAAGCTATGCTAACACTAGACGAAAACCCTTGGAATTCCAAGTTGGAGATATAGTTATGTTAAAAGTCTCACCTTGGAAAGGCGTAATTCATTTTGGAAAACGTGGCAAACTTAGTCCACGATACATAGGGCCATTCAAAATCCTAGCTAGGATTGGTCCAGTAGCATATAGACTCGAACTACCGCAAGAATTAAGTGGAATCCATAATACCTTCCGCGTGTCAAATCTAAAGAAATGTTTGTCTGACGAAAACCTTATCATCCCATGAGATGAAATCAAACTCGATGACAAGCTTCATTTTATAGAAGAACCTGTTGAAATAATGGACCGAGAGGTCAAACAGTTGAAACAAAGCCGAATCACCATTGTTAAAGTACTTTGGAATTCTCGCCGAGGGCCAGAATATACTTGGGAAAGAGAAGATCAAATGCGACAAAAGTATCTGCATCTCTTCTCGGGCACATAAAACTAAATCATGAGGACGTGATTCCTCTGACGGGTGGAAGCTGTAGCAACTTGTATAATTCAAGTTAATATTTAACTATTTGTTTTCACTTATTATTATCTTGATATTAAATGATATAACTTTTATAAGTAATTATGTAAATTCAATCGCGTAAGCTTAAATCGTAAACAATATTAGACTATGAATAGTCTAGGTGCTCTAGACATTTTCTTTTCTTATAGTCATATTTCATATGTACTATTGCTATTTTGCTATTTTACGTAAACATTGTACGTTTTACATTTTACCCAACCTTAAACATACATTTATAGGTTTTAACAACGTCTATGTACTCCGTTAAACTTATAACTCATCTAATTTACTTAGTTAGGATATATTGATAAGTTTTAACATTCTTATAAGCACATTACTTTTATGTTACCCGACTTTAAGTTTCGTGACTTAACGGCTTAACATTAGTAATTCCCAGGACCAAATTATACCCCGTAGGGTAATAACTTCACAATGAAGCAAATCTACACTTATCTTGACAAGCAAGCAACCAAACACCACACCACCTCACCATGAGGTGGCGTATATGTGGCACCACAAGACCATGTGGCCTTATGTAGTACTCCTTGTCATCTAAAACCAACACATGTATTTGTTTTCTTTACTACTAAGTTTCCTTAGTTAATATATAAGCTAAATCTCTACATGATAAAAACATAAGACCAAAAGCTAATCCAACTCTCTTTTTATTTCTCTCTTTTGTCGTCCCTTTCACATCACCACATACCATCCATAGTTAAACTTCAAGCACCAAATAATACAAGAAAGATGAAGGCTATAGTGAATTCTACATAGTTCAGGTGTTATTTTGGAGATCCTTTAGTTAAATCAAGTGGTATACAAGACTTAGTACAAGTTTTGAAAGGTTGAAATCAAGGAAATCAAGTGGGTTGGAGACTAAGAATTAGGATAGATTGTTCTTGTGTTTTGTAGTTTTTCATCCAAAAACTTATAAGAATTATGTTTAGCTTCTATGTTTTTCTTCACTTTTGTATAGTCCATATCTTGTATAAGTTATTTTGAATTGTTTATATGTTGTACATTGTTAAAACACAAGTTAAACTTACATATGTCTTTGAATAAACTTGTTTAGAAACTCCTTTGAGATAACTAGTTTGAGACTAGAGATATATGCTAAAATTGACATAAGATTAATGAGTATTAGCTTGGACAAATATAAGTATGATGTAAAGGAAGTTAAAACAAGAATTTGGCCTTTTAAATCACATTAAAAGGACTTGTGGTTAGAAAGATGCGACTAGGTAAAAATTAATATAAGAAATATTGATGCTAGACAAAAAGGGTTATGATCAGTTGATAAAACATATGATCTGGGCAAAACCAATAGGTTCTGGGTATTAAGTAAAAATATAAGGATATAGCCCTATCTCTTATGATCATTTTCCCGGGTGGCTCGACCCGATTCGATGTCGGATGAATTAGTTATAGCCGAAATGGCAAAGTTGCGTAGATTCTGCACACCTGTAGTAAATGGCTGTTATCTCTAGATTTTTGTATTGTGACCCCAATTATGTAAAACTAAAAGTTGTAGAGGACTCAAATATCTAACCATGCTCGCTGGTTTGAGCTTAGTCGGAGTTACGGTTTTAAAATGACGGCCATCTCACCGGGACTGATGTTGGCTGTCCAAAAACAGCCATGATCTTTAATGATGTATCGACCATTTTGAACCATTTTCACTTGTACCACTTCTATGTCACTCACGTTTTATCAAGGGTACTTAACGAAACATAATGAACGTTTCCATGAAACGTTTGTCTCGTTAATTACTCTTTCACATATAACTTATAAAAACCAAGTACTATATTAATAGGGAATTTCATAAACATATGAGGCCTCTTCGGGGTGTCGTATCGACGAGTTGTGGATTTACGATTTAAAGTGTCCTGGCTCCTCATATTTTCACTACATGACCTCTAAATTATGATAGCCCAAACGATAGTATGATGTTATTTATAAAAGGCAAATTGCCAAACAAAACTTTAGGGATACTTCATTAAATATAACAACTTAAGAGTCTATGTTCAACATTATAATCAAAGTCAATAACTTTATATTATCGTATTTTATTCTAATATACGATCACTATACTTTCGTAGGTCATCGTTAAAGCTTGTGATCTCGCAATACACTATCTATCGTTATAATCCACTACTGATCACTACGGTGAGTTCATAGCCCCTTTTTCAATTTACTTGTATTACAAACTCTACGGGGTGAGATTACATGCTTCTTTTACTTTTGGACACAAGTGCTTTTAAATTGTATGCTTTTCTGAATATATTATTGCTTGTGTCTAAGTCCCTTCATGCCATAAGTCCCCCACATCATGGACTATTAATCACTATGTGTGTGGTATGTGCTTAATTACACACACCATTCTCTATTAATAACGGACTTAAAAAACTAACAACATACCAAAAATACATTGTATTTGTATGTTTTGCATTTGTATTGTGCAGGAAACGGATATTCAAGAAAAGGATCAAAAAGAAAGCCAAAAACAACCAAACCAAGCACGGGATGGAAAAGACAATTTTAATCCAAAGCCAAAGTCAGTCAAAAGTCAGCCACTTGAAGAAAATACAACTTAAGGGACCAAAACTGCCAAGCCTTAAGATGTATTACAAAAAGACAAGGGCTAAAGTCGAAAATTGAGGGTGAAGTATAACTTTAGGGGCCATTTCTGCCAAACCCCTAAAGTTATATCACAAAAGGGCGAAAATTGCAACAAAGTTATAAAAATGGAGGGGCCAAAGCTGCCAACTTGCCCAAACTCCATTCTTCCCGCCCAAAACAAAACCCAGGTGCAGAGTAGGGGTGTCGCCCCATACTTCTTCCCTGCAAAACCACTCAACACCCTAGAAAAATCATTTCAACCACTCCTCTACACCCCCCCGCCAGCTGTATAAGTGCCATGTTGGCAATCCTTCACCATTCCCAAGTATTTTCGATGGCTATGATTGGCTCCAAAGAAGCACAAAAGTAATTAAAGGCTGGGATTTGCTCTAGAATTGCCTCTCACAGCAAGCACACTTGGTTTTTGCTCTCTCAAAAGAAACACAAGCTGCAAGTCCAAGAGAAGAAGACTTCGACTATAAATAGAGTCTTTTGTAAGCCTTTGAGGCATCTTAGAACTAGTTAGTTTTTAATTTTTAATATAACTTAGCTTATTTTCAGTCACTTACAGCTTTTACTTTCAGCTTTGTAACATTTTCAAGTTTTAATGCAAATTTAAGTTTTTAAGTCAATTTACAATTACAAGTGTTAAGTTTTCTTGAATGTGTTGATTTGTGTTTCAAAAGCTCTCCATACAGCTTGTTTTCAAGCTGTTTTAACTAAGTGAACCTAAAAAGTTAAGTAGTTAAGAGATAATAACAAAAATCACTCTCAAATACACCACAGCTTATTTTATGGATGATAAGCCAGAACTGGATGGGCTTATGGACTCTTACTAGCTTGTTTTATGCAAGCTAGAGCTAGTAGATTCATTATTTGACCCTGTTTTGAGCAAGGGGGTTGTAAGTGTCTCTTTTTCTTATATTTCTTATTTACTGCAGGACTGTTAACTATTGCTTGTTTGTTTCATTTACTTGCTTATTTATGCTTTATTGTTATGTTTAGTGCTTATCTTGCTTAGCTGTTAGTTTAAAAATAGTTTGTATCACTTTCTTAGTAGTACTCTTAGTTTATTTTCATAAACTGTTAATTATGAGTTAACACTGTTAGATAATTCAGCTTATTTAAGTGCTTATTGTTGATTGAAGTCTGCTTATAAATGTCTCATTTTGTTAATTAATAATCTGTTTTTAATAAATTAGGATCAAATCAGCTTAATATAAAAAGAAAAATAATTTTTGAAAACTTTAAGGGATGTTTTCAACTAGCAGTACTAACTTGGAGTTAGTACTGGTAGTTCTCTTTTGGGATTTTTCACTAGCAGTACTAACTTAAAGCTAGCAGTACTAACTCCAAGTTAGTACTGTTAGTTAAAACTGTTAGTACTGGTGGTTCATTTTAGCTTATCAGCTTATTATTTCTGCTTATTTAAGATTTCCTTAGTTTTTTAGAGTAAATTAAACCATTTTCCTTTACTGTCTTTAGGAGTAAGCTTATTTAAGCTTAATTTCCTTTTCAAAATAATTTTAAGAGTTAATCAGTTTTAGTTTTCTAGCTTATTTATCATTATAGTCTAGTCTGGTTGTTTATTCTTATGCTTGAGTGCTTATTTTGGGTAGTTAAACTTCTGTTTTAGCTTGTTTGCTTATTTATTGTTCCTTTGTGTTTTATTAGCCTAGCAGTACTAACTTAAAGACACCAGTACTAACTCCAAGTTAGTACTGTTAGTTAGTACTGTTAGTTAATACGGGTAGTTAATACTGTTAGTTAATACTGTTGAGTTTATCTTGTTTAAATTAGTTTAAGTGCTTTTTGAATTTGCTTATTTAGAGTTAGTTTAGCTTATTTGGCTGTCTTAAGCTCATTTGAGCTTATTTGTGTCTTAGTTTAAAAAGGTTTTAAGTGTTTTTGCCATTCCTAGCTTTTATTCTTGTTTCAGCTTATTTTCTTTGCTCATTTTTATGTGCATTTGCCTATTCAGTATTAGTTCCCAATCATTCCTTGTCATATTCAAACATCAATCATCAAGCGTCTTTCGATTTTCCATCTCCAGCCTCGTTGGGACATAACGACCCGGGAACACTCTTTACTGCTTCCGGTTTCATTGGTCTCGCGGATCCTGACCCTTTGTTGTTGTATTTATATTATATATAGATAGAATTTAAGGGGTGAGTTTGCGCGAGTCAGTGTGAACGCGAATATTATGGATAGGCCTATCGGGATTGACGAATCCCGTTTGTGTTAGCTAGATAGGTAACCAAACGCACTATATTTGTAACTCTAGGTATATGGCAATTACCTACACGGGGCCATTATTATCCTATATATCATTATTGATATATATTGTCAGTTTTGCGTGCCATGAGCTTAGATGCAATAATATCTATTTATATGATAATTGTATTCGTTGCAATTATTACTATAACTCTGAAAACTTGATTGTCCATTTACATAAACCTATGAATTCATTCAACCATTAGGTTGACATTTTGGCATGTTTTATCTCAAGTCCTTAAGGTATAAACGTCACCTTGAAAAGTTAAACAAGCTATAAAGTGGGTATAAGGAGGGTTGTTCCTAGGAACTACGACCCGAAAGGAGAAATAAGCTTCGCGCTATTCCTACTCCTCCGCTCACCTGTGCGTTTATCTTTTTGAGAGCTACCGTGAAGTAAGTAGATTATTTGGTAGAAGTTGTATTTGGGTTCAAGTTGTCTAGTTTTAGGTTCCTGTCCGTTTAAAATAGATTGTGAATAAACTAAAAAACCAAAAATACTCTTCTTGTTCTCTATTTTAGTGCATGCGCACTCGTTCTAAAGCTCGTCGTCTACAACAACAACAACAACAAGTTCCTCCGAATCTTGTTGAACCTCCCAAAGATACGATGGCTGATAATCGAACTATGGCAGAATTGCTCCAGGCTCCCACCGAGGGATACGAGGACGCAATTGTTGTTCCTGAAATTGAAGCAGCAAATTTTGAGATCAAGCATGGGTTGCTAACTCTTGTCCAGAACAAGCAGTTCTTCGGACATGACAAAGAGGACCCACATGCCCACATCCGTTACTTCAATAAAATCACCTCTACTTTGAGATATCCTAATGTCCCGACCACATCAATTAAGTTGATGCTTTTTCCTTTCTCTCTCGAGGGGGCAGCCCGGATATGGCTTGAGAAAGAACCCCCTCGATCAATTCAGACATGGGATGACCTCGTTGCTAAATTCATAAATCAGTTTTTCCCACCTTCTAAAACGACAAATCTTCGGAACGAAATTACCAATTTCAAACAAAGATTTGATGAGTCGTTTAGTGAGGCTTGGGATCGATTCAAAGATCTTCTCCGAGCATGTCCACATCATGGATTCTCGGAGCTTCACCAACTTGATACATTTTACAATGCCTTAAATGTTAATGATCAAGACTCTTTGAACTCCGCCGCAGGTGGTAACTTTTTGGACAAAAGGCCCGCTGATTGCTCAAGCATCATCGAGAGCAAGTCCAAAGTTCGTCACTCCCGAAGCAAAGCCATTGTTGCTAAAGTGAGTACGAGCGCTTCCACCTCCGGAGTATCTCCCGATGTTGCTGAATTGAAAGATATGGTTAGAGCTCTACTTCTCGACAAGCAGACATCTCCAGTTCCAGCTCCCGCTCCCGTAAAAGCGGTTGAGCAAAGTTGTGTTACCTGCGGTGGTGCCCACTCATATCGTAATTGTCCGGCTACCGATAGCAACAATTACCGAGATAACATCCAAGAATACGTCTCGCAAGCAGCCGCAGCAAATTTCAACCAAGGAAATTCCGGTTACCGTCCGCCACCGATGGCAAACCAAATCAGACCACCCGGTTTTCCTCCCATGCAACACAACAGCCAAGCCAACAATCAGAATCGTTGGAACCAAAACCAAAACCGTGGGAATGGCTACAACCAGGGTCAAATCCAACGACCCCAGGTTCAACAACAAGCCCCAATGTATCAACCCCCGGTTAATCAACACCCAGCTTACCAAGCTCCAGCTCATCAAGCTTCGGGTGTGTCAAAAACTGATTTTGAGAGCTATGTCAAGGCTAATGATGCGGTTATGCAAAACATGCAAAACCAAATGACCAACATAACCGACTTGCTCACCAAAATCGTAAATTCCAACCAAGCTTCTACTTCAAGTTCGGGTTCTCTTCCTAGCAACACCATTGCTAACCCGAAGGGTGAATTGAAAGCAATCACCACCAGAAGCGGTGTTTCATATGATGGACCTCAAATTCCACCTCCGGTGGTGGAAGTTGAAACCGAGGTGACAAAGGACACGGTACTTCCTAACGGAAGTACCAAAGACGTCCAACCTCCGATAGTCCAAGTTGATGAACCAGTTGTCATGCCTAGAACCAAAGCGACTTTACCATATCCATCTAGGGTAAACAAGGAGAAAATCCGCGAAAAGGACGACCTTTTAGCTTTGAAATTCATGGAAATTTTTCGGAATCTCCACTTCGAGCTGAGCTTCGCGGATGCTCTCCTGCACATGCCTAAGTTTGCACCGATGTTCAGAAAGCTTTTGAACAACAAAGACAAGATCTTGGAATTAACCAAAACACCGGTTAATGAAAATTGCTCGGCAGTCATCCTAAAGACATTTCCCGAAAAATTAGGAGACCCGGGTCGATTTCTGATACCGTGTGATTTCCCAGAGTTGGATGAATGCTTGGCCCTGGCCGATCTCGGTGCAAGCATCAATCTAATGCCACTCTCCGTCTTTGAAAAGCTTAATCTCCAAAGACTGACCAAAACTAGGATGATACTCGAGTTAGCCGACCGATCGATCTCTACTCCCACCGGCATAGCCGAAGATGTTTTTGTGAAGGTTGGAACCTTCTATTTTCCAGCTGATTTTGTGGTAGTTGACTATGATGCCGACCCTAGAGTCCCGTTGATTTTAGGAAGACCATTTTTAAGAACGGCAAGAGCCTTGATTGATGTACACGGTGAAAAGATGACCTTAAGACATGATGACCAATCCGTGACTTTCAAAGTAGGTGATACGAAAAAATTCTCCTACAATGCCATAGAATCAGTTAACAAGGTCGACTTTATTGATATAGCTTGTGAGGAATATTCTCAAGAGGTTTTAGGATTCTCGGACGTAATAGCAAATGGAATTGCTCACTCTTACTTTGAACCAATTGTTGATTCCTTTCTCCCTCCATCACTCGGTTCGAGGGGTAGTGATTTCATTCTTATAGAATCGAGGCTGAACTTTCTGATACTTAGTAATAAGTCAGGAATTGGATGATCCGTATGTGATTCCCGCGGAAGACATTCTTCTACTTGAAGCTATCCTAAAATAGTGAGCCTTATCAACACTTCCCAACCATGCAAATTATTTTCCTGGGTTAGGAAAAAGAACTTAGATTTTGAAGCAAAAAACGATGATACATCAATTGATGCACCTCCCGAGGTCGAGCGCAAGGACTTTCCTTCCCCACCTCGAATATGAATTTTTGCTGAGGGTGACAACAAGTTACAGTCATCATGCTAAATGATTTGAGTCTCTTGGAGGAGGAAAAGCCACTCTCATAAAGGGTTGTTGCAGTCTACAAGCGAGCCATCTCGATTGGAAACTCTCTGATATCAAGGGTTAATTAACACGGATTTTTGTACTCACAAATTTTAATGGAAGAGGACTACCACAGCGGTCAAACTTCAGAGACGGGTAAACCCAAAAATTTCGATGTCATTAAAAAGGAAGTTGAAATTTCTTGACGCTAGATTAATTTACCCTATCTCGTATTGCTTCCCTGGGTAGCCCGGTACACTTGTGTCCCAAGAAAGGTTGGTTTTACCGTAGTCGAGATATGAGAAAAAATGGGTTGATCCAAATCGATTAGTTACGGGATGTGCGGGGGTATGCAATTGACTTTACCGAAAGTGATTGAAGCCACTACGTAAAAAGACCACTTTTCCACTACCATTCAGGAACCAAAGGCTCGAGAGGCTTGCGGGAAGGAATACGATACTATTGTTTTTCTAGACGTTTCTCAGGATATTTTCAAATACCCATCGACCCGAATGATCAGGAAAAGACCACATTTACTTGCCCTTACGGAACATTTGCCTATCGCCGCATGCCCTTTGGCCTCTGCAATGCACCAGGCACATTCCAGAGATGTATGATGGCAATCTTCCACGACATGATCGAAAAAACGATGGTGTGTTATATGGATCTGACTTTTCTGGTTTTTTGGGAAGTTCTTTCGCCTTCATGCCTAACCATTGGGAAAAGATGCTTAAGCGGTGTGAAGACACCAATTTAGCTCTAAACTGGGAGAAAAGCCATTTCATGGTTAAGGAAGGCATTGTTCTTGGACATAAAATCTCCAAGTCGGGAATTGAGGTCGATCGAGCTAAGATTGACGTTATCGCAAAGCTCCCTCACCCGACTACTGTAAAAGGTGTCCGTAGTTTTCTTGGGCATGCCGGGTTTTATAGAAGATTCATCCAGAATTTCTCAAAAATAGCCCGTCCCATGACCCATTTGCTTGAAAAAGAGACTCCGTTTTATTTCTCCAAAGAGTGTATTGATGCAATTTTTAACACTCTCAAAAAGAATCTAACCGAGGCTCCAATCCTGATTGCCCCAGACTGGAATAAACCATTTGAACTTATGTGCGATGCAAGCGATTTCGCCTTAGGTGCAGTCTTGGGGCAACGTCATGAGAAACATTTCAGGCCTATACACTATGCAAGTAAAACAATGAATGAGGCAGAATCACGTTACACCACGACAGAGAAAAGAAGAATTGTTAGCCGTGTGGTGTACGCATTCGAAAAAAATTCGATCTTACCTTGTCATGAACTAATGCACTGTGTATACAGTCATTCCGACCTCAAATATCTCTATTGCTAAGAAGATTCTTACGGCGAGATTCCTCTGTTGGGTTCTTGCTCCTTCAAGAGTTCGACTTTGATGTAGGTGTCACGAAAGGGCTGAGAACCTTGGGTAGGATCATCGATCCTCGATTAGAGAAATCCTCACGAGATTGAGCTCGTTCCTAAGGATTAAATGAAATGTTTCCTCTTGAAACTCTTAGTTCGTTTGTGTTCTTGTGCAAGTACCCCATGGTTTGCCTGACCATCGCAAAAACTACCATGCGGGAATTTTCGTGATCAAAGGGATGTTCAACCAGCTGAAAAGAAAATCTTAATGACGTGAAGATTACTTTTGGGTCGGACCCCTCTTTTATTCAAGAGTTCTGTGACTGAACCAATAGTAATTAGGCGTTGTGTTTCGGGGCCAAGAAGCTTTGGACATCCTCATAGCTTGACTCAGGTGGACACACCGGGGGACACTTTCGGTGCCAATTCACCGCTTAAAAGATTTCGTTTCTGGTTTTATATTGGCCAACGATCTACAAGGATGCCCATCGATACTATGACCAACCTGATGTGTACAGGTGTCTACTCAAGGCAAATTTCGCAACGTGTGAGATGCCACAAAACTCATCTAATTTTTGTAGGAATCTTTGACATGTGGGGGCATTGATTTTATGGGGTCGTTCCCGTCTTCAAAAGGGAACAAATATATACTCGTGGCCGTTTGATGATTTATCATAATGGTGTTTAAAGCAAAAAGCACTCCCCATCCAATGACGCCGAGTTGTTTGCAAATTTCTTAAATCTCTCTTCTCCAAATTTGGTGCCCCTCGTGCAATCATAAGTGATCGCGGAACCCATTTTTGCAATGACCAATTTTACAAAGGTTCATGCTTAAATACGGAGTCACTCATGTTTCTCCACGCATATCATCCACAAACAAGTGGGCAAGTTGAGGTATCGAATCGTGGTTTGAAACGAATTCTTGAAAGGACCGTGGGCGAAAATCGTGCCTTTGTCGGATAAATTAGATGACACACTTTGGGACTTTATACGACACAGTTACAAAACACCCATCGGGTGTACTCTCTACAAGTTGGTGTACGGAGGATTGTCTATCTTCCGATTGAGCTCGAGCACAAAGGTCTTTACTTAAATGGGGCCCTTAAGCATACAAACTTTATATTTAACGCGTGGTGATACAGAAAGAGATAAAGTTCATACTCAACGAACTTACATGAACTCGTGATCATGCCTCTGAGAATCTTTAATCTAACAAAGAGGGGAAATTCAAAAGAGAAAATCCATGACTCCAAGATCAAAACACCGCGTTTTCAACGTCGGTGATCGAGTCTCCTCTTTAACTTCTAGATTGAAGATTTTTGGGCAAGCCTTAAGACCGCTAGAGTGGACCATTAATTTTTTACCAAGTTTTACATTTGGCACTGTCGAGTTATCCAAAAACTCCGGGCCAAATTTCAAAGTAACTGGTCATCGTTTTTAAAGCACTTACTTTGGATGGGGACGTACCACAATTGGTAGTCCCAGGGATCTCCAAAATTTCCCCAATGTCTAATAATTCAGGTGAGGTGTCAAGCATAGCGACCGTAAAAACAGCGCTTCGTGGGAGGTACCCATGCGTATTCGTAAGTATTATGTTAAAAATGAATAAGTGTTTTCTTGTTGTGTGGAGCTCGCCTTTCATACCGGTTTCGTGTTTGTTGTTGTATTGTCAGGATTGCTGGATTGTGAAGAACTCTCGTGCTTGTGTTTTTATCAAGAGTTTCACATCCTCAGCTTCATTTTGGGAATCCATATATCCAAATCTAATCGACTAACGTTTTATCTTTTGGCACACTTAATAACGGCACTTAAGTTAGTAGGTGCCCCTTTCAAAAACATCGAGGACGATGTTTAGTTCTAGTATGGGGGGGATCTTTCGCATTTGATTTTTGCTGCAGCCGTTGTTATCACGTAATCCCGTTTTTTTTACCACCAAATTTTTTGCAAAAAAAAAACACCAAAAAAAATGATAAAAAAATTAAAAATTTTCAAAAATAAAATAAAGTTTTGTTCACAGTTTCGACTTCTATATGCGTTTATAATGAGAATAATTTTTGACTCGATCGGGCGTGTTGAGCCCTAGCTAGTTCCTCAACTTACGCTTGTAGGCTAAGCTTTCAGATTTTATGTGTTTCGGAATTTAATAAGTGAAGAACAAGAAGTGATAGAGTTAAATATAAGTTTATGTGCTAAAAACTTATATGAGTAACTTGTGGCTTTTTCTCCCATTAGCTTCTAATTCACTCTAATCTACGGTTGTCTCATTTCAAAATCATCGAAGTCAATCGATGTTTTAGAAAAAAAGGCTTAAATTTGTAACTTTGATTCTTTAAAGCGAGGTTTTTCTGTTCTTAGGATATTGAAAGAAAAAAATGCATAAGAAGCTTGAATGAATATGAATGCAAAAATGCTATGATTTGAAATTATGCATGAAGCATACATTTGAGTATATGGAGCAAGGTAAAAGATGTGTCGTGCTATTTCCCATTCCGCTAACATCGAGGTGGGGTTCAACTAAGACATCTTTACTTCTAGGGATTTGGTCGTTGTTGTGCTATCGCACCAGGGAAAGCGAAGGTCTAGGTGAGGGTTTCAAAATATGACACCATCTTAGGCCATATTAGGAAGAGAGTGTTGATGTGATTTCCCACACGCATAGCAACGGGAGTTGGGTTTTCAAAATAGAACAACAGTCGTTGGTTGTGATATTCCTACTAGGGTCGAGGCCTAGGTAGGTGTCAACTAAGCTACCTATTCTAACTTTAAGAACTTATGATTATGATGATGAAGATGTTGCAAAAAGTTCTATAGTTAAAAATTTCGTTCTTTAGAATCAAGTTACAAAAGTCATTAATAAGTTGTTGTTTGAGTCATGTATTCATATTGCATTACGACTATGGCAAAAGAAGTTGATCTATGGTTGAGTTGAATTGAGTAAATACATTTAAATCAATATCATGTTGGGAGTTAAAAAGTTCTAAAAGTCATACAGATGGTGCTTAACATTTAGACTTATATTGACAAATGATCTTGTTTAATTGCTTGGTTTGGAACTAGTGAAAAATCGGGGACGATGAGTCAGGACATCCGTAGATTATTCTACGGGCACTTCTCATTCTATGATCCCAGTGTTGATTAAATAAAGGAAGTCAAACAGGCAGTTAAGAAAAGAAAAAAGGAAAATCCAAAAATATTAGGGATAGTTAGTGTACATATAAAAAAAATGGTGAAAACGGGACTTGTCGAAGCTATTTGATTCTTTATTTCCCCTTGAGAACATTAGCTACTTTTCGACGGTAATTAAGTCGAGGGGGATTAAGATTCTTGGTTTCTTGAGTGTTTACTTCATAACATTGCGTGAGGACACGGCAATACCTTAGTATGGGGGATTTTGGTATGTGCTTAATTACACATACCATTTTCCATTAAAAACGGACTTAAATGACTAAAAACGTACCAAAAATACATTGTATTTGTATGTTTTGCATTTGTATTGTGCAGGAAACGGATATTCAAGAAAAGGAACAAAAAGAAAGCCAAAAACAAACAAAACCAAGCACGGAATGGAAAGGACAAAGTCAAAGGTCAACCAAGTGAAGAAAATACAACTTGAGGGACTAAAAATTACCAAACCTCAAAAAAAGGGGGCGTTTGTATTACAAGAATTAACAGACACAGGGGTCAAAAATTACGAAACCGGGGCAAAAAGATTGCATTCAAGTTATATAACTTGAGGGGACAAAACTGCCTACTTACCCAAAAGCCTTCTTTCCCGCCCCAACAAAACCCAGTTACAACTTGGATGTCGTCCCATACCTTCTCCCCTGCAAAACCACTCGACACCCTAGCCAAAATCATTTCAACCACCCTACTATTTCCCCCCAGCTGTATAAGTGCCAAGTTGGCAATCCCTCACCATTCCCAAAGTATTTTCGATGGCTGAGATTGACTCCAAAGAAGCACAAAAGAAATTGAAGGCTGGGATTTGTTTTAGAATCTCCTCACACAACAAGCACACTTAGTTTTTGTCTCTACAAAGAAACACAAGCTGCAAGTCGAAGAGAAGAAGACTTCGGCTATAAATAGAGCCTTTTGTAAGCCTTTGAGGCATCTTAGTAACTAGTTAATTTTAGAATATCTTAAGTTTAATTTTCAGTTTTTAAAGTCATTTACAGCTTTTACTTTCAGCTTTGTAACACTTTCAAGTTTTAATGCAAATTTGGAGTTTTTAAGTTAATTCTTGATTCTCTGTTTCTCCTCTGTTAAAAGCTTAGCTTAATATGTTTTAAGCCTTATAAAATCATATAAGTCATTTGTCTTAAACTCAACTACTAAGAATTTAAGTAAAGTCACTAAAAAGTCCACACTCAAATACACCACAGCTTATTTTATGGATGATAAGCCAGTTCTGGATGGGCTTATGGACTCTCACTAGCTTGTTTTATACAAGCTAGAGCTTGTAGATTCGTTGTTTGACCCTGTTTTGAGCAAGGGTGTTGTAAGTCTCTCTTTTTCTTGTTGTTCTTATTCATTGCAGAACTGTTTATAGTGTTTATTTGTTAGTTGAAAAGTGTTTTGTATCACTTTCTTAGTTAGTACTGTTAGTTTATTTGTTAAAACTGTTAGTTTGGAGTTAACACTGTTAGAAAAATCCAGCTTATTTAAGTATTATTTCTTAATTAAAATTGCTTATAAGTGTCTTATTTTGTTACTAGATAATCTGTTTTTAATCAGTATGAAAAGAAAAATGATTTTTGAAAACTTTAAGGGATGTTTAGAACAAGCAGTACTAACTCCAAGTTAGTACTGCTGGTTCATTTTCTTGGATTCCAAAGGTAGCAGTACTAACTTAAAGCCAACAGTACTAACTCCAAGTTAGTACTGTTAGTTAAAACTGTTAGTACTGGTGGTTCATTTTAGCTTATCAGCTTATTATTTCTGCTTATTTAAGATTTCCTTAGCTTTTTAGAATAGATTAAACCATTTTCCTTTACTGTCTTTAGGAGTAAGCTTATTTAAGCTTATTTTCTTTTTCAAGTTTTTTATTGTTAGCTGTTTGTAGCTTTTTAGCTTATTTGCCATTCTAGTTTATTCTAGTTGCTCATTCTTATTACTGAGTGCTTATTAGGGTTAGTTAAATATCTGTTTTAGCTTATTTGCTTAGTTCTTGCTTCATTGAACTAACAGTACTAACCTTAAGCTACCAGTACTAACTTAAAGCTAGCAGTACTAACTCAAAGTTAGTACTGTTAGTTAAAACTGTTAGTACTGTTGTTAGTACTGCTGAGTTTTTCTTGCTTAATTTAGCTTAATTGCTTTCTGAATTTGCTTATTTAGAGTTAGTTTAGCTTATTTGATTTGTCTTAAGCTTATTTGAGCTTATTTGTGTCTTAGTGTAAAAGTTTAGGTGTTTTCACTATTTCTAGCTTTTATTCTTGTTCCAGCTTATTTTCTTTGCTCATTTTTATGTGCATTTGCTTATCAGTATTAGTGCCCAATCATTCCTTGTCATATTCAAACACCAATCATCAATCGTCTTTCGATTTTCCATCTCTAGCCTCGTTGGGACATAACGACCTGGGAACACCTTATACTGCTTCCGGTTTCATTGGTCTCGCGTGATTCTGATCCTTATTGTGTGTTGATATTTATTGGTATATAAAAAGGTGTGAGAACGAGCGAGTCACGGGCCATCACATGGAAAATTTCCAACATTAAGGGTATCGACCCTAGTTTTTGTACTCACAAGATCTTAATGGAAGACGACTTCAAACTGGCAGTTCAACATCAAAAAATGGTGAATCCAAAAATTCATGAGGTTATCAAAAAGGAAGTTATCAAAATCCTGATGCCGGATTGATTTTACCCCTTCCGGATAGTCCGTGGGTGAGTTTCCCGTTCATTGTGTGCCTAAAATGAGGGTTGAATGATCGTAGTTGAAAAACGAAGGGATATGAGTTAATACTAGTTGGTTAGTTACGGGGATGGGCGTGTTTGTATTAATACCGTAGCTTATGATGCACTCGTTAAAGAACATTTCCGTTACCTTTTGGACAATGCTAGAACGTTTAGTAGGGAACGAATATATGCTTTTTAGATGGATTTTTTCCGGATATTTTTTGAATTCCAATTGACCCGACAAGACAAGGAGATGGACTCCTCACTTGCCCTTATGGGACGGTTTGCCCTACCGACGTTATGCCTTTTAGGTTTATGTAATGTCCGGGCACGTTCCATGGTGCATGATGGCCCATTTTTCCACGACATGATCGAGGAAACAATGGAAGTCTTCATGGATGATTTCTCGGTCTTTGGGGATTCTTTCTCCTTATGCCTCTCCCATTTAGATAAAATGCTTAAACGGTGCGAAGATATCAACTTAGTTCTCAATTGGGAGAAGTGCCATTTCATGGTTAAAGAGAGCATTGTCCTCGCCTATAAAATTTTAAGTTAGAAACTTAAAGGTCGACAGAAGCTAAGTTGATGTTATAGTAAAATCCCTCACCGACTTCAGTCAAAGGCGTTTAAGTTTTTAGGGTCAACGCGGTGGTTTCTATCGTCGACTTTTATCCAAGAATGTTTCTAAATCGCCCGGCCAATGAAACCATCTTCAGAAAAGTAAACCCCGTTTGTTTTCTCAAGAATGTATTGAATCGTTTATATACTTAAGAAAAAAGTTTTTACCGAGCCCCGATCTTTTGTTGCCCCCGATTGGGGACCTACCATTTGGAATTATGTGCGAGTTAGTTGATTATCGGTAGGTGCCAAATTTGGGGCAACGTGAAGACCAAACTTTTTTTGCTATACACTATGCTAGTAAGACCATGACGGCATGCTCAAAGCACATTTACACTACGAGGAAATGGAGTCTATTAGGTGGTGTATGCTTTCGAGAAATTTCGGCCTTACTTAGTCTTATCGAAGACATAGTGTATACGGACCACTCAGATCTAAAGTATCTTCTTGCTAAGCAAGATGCTAAGCCGAGATTGCTCCGATTGTATTCTACCTATCCAAGAAATTGATTGTCATTATGCATGATAAAATAAGTAGCGGAGAATCTTGCGGACGACCATTTATCTGATTTGTAAATCCTTCATCAAGGTGATCTCGAGAAAAAGGAAATTAATGAAACATTTCCTCTCGAGACCCTTGGAATGATATCTTTTCATGGTGATTCTAGTACCCCATGGTTTGCCGACATTGCAAATTACCATGCGGGGAATTTCGTTGTAAAAGGGATGTCGTCCCAACAAAAGAAAAAGTTCTTTAAGGATGTTAAGCATTATTTTTGGGACGACCCCTACTTGTTTAAGATTTGTGCGGATCAAGTGATTAGGCGATGTGTTTACGGCCAAGAAGCCATTGATATCCTCACGGCTTGCCATAATGGTCCTACTGAGGGACATCATGGTGCGAACTACACCGCTAAGAAAGTCTTTGATTTCGGTTTCTATTGGCCGACAATTTACCGCGATGCCCATGACATGGTAAAGTCATGTGACTCATGTCAACGTCAAGGCAAAAAGAAAAAATGCCTCAAAATGCAATTCAAGTGTGCGAGATCTTTGACGTGTGGGGCATCGATTTTATGGGACCATTCCCGTCTTCTCGAGGGAACAAATACATTCTCGTGGCCGTTGACTACTTGATAAAATGGGTTGAAGCAAAAGCGCTCCCCACTAATGATGCCCAAGTTGTTGTAAAATTCTTGAAATCTCTTTTTTCCCGATTTAGAACTCCTCGTGCTATAATTAGTGATCGCGGTACTCATTTTTGCAATGACCAATTTGCAAAGGTCATGCTTAAGTATGGAGTTACTCACCGTCTTTCTACCGCGTATCATCCACAAACGAGTGGACAAGTGGAGGTTTCAAATCGTGGTTTGAAACGTATCTTAGAAAGGACCGTAGGTGAAAATCGTGCTTCATGGTCCGATAAGTTAGATGATGCTTTATGGGCCTTCCGTACCGCTTTCAAAACACCCATCGGGTGCACTCCTTATAAGCTAGTGTATGGAAAGGCTTGCCATCTTCCTGTCGAGATTAAACACAAGGCCTATTGGGCCTTAAAACATTGTAATTGTGACCTTAAGACCGCGGGTGATCACCAAAAAGTTGAAATGAATGAATTAAATGAACTCCGAGATCAAGCCTACGAGAACTCTTTAATCTACAAAGAGAAAATGAAGAAGATTCATGACTACAAGATTAAGAACCGCGTTTTCAACGTTGGTGATCGAGTTCTTCTCTTTAATTCTCGATTAAAGATTTTCTCGGGCAAGCTCAAAACCCGTTGGACCGGACCATTCACCGTTGCATCAACGTTGAAAATTTCAAGGTGAACGGTCATAGACTCAAACATTACTTTGGAGGAGACATACCACCTATGGTTGTCTCGGATCTCCAAACCTTCTCTATGGACAACTAAATTCTAGGACGAGTCAAGCTTAGTGACTCATTAATAAACAAGCGCTTCGTGGGTGGCAACCCATGCTTATCCTAATATAATTATAGTAGTAGTAATAAATAAGTGTGACATGAGGAGGTTCGCCTATTCCTTTTTAGTGTTTTGTGGTTTGTGTTTTATGTCCAGGATTGCCTCGGATTGTGAAGATTCTCATGCTCGTAGTTTTGTCCTTCGTTCACTCGAGCTTCAATCTTTAGCATGATTATGGGAATCCAATATCCTAAATCTTATCGACTAACGTTTATATTTGAGCATACTTAATAAACGGCTTTAGATTTACTTAGAAACCCTTCTTAAAACATTGAGGACAATGTTCAGTTCTAGTATGGGGGAATCTATCGATTTGATTGTGCCTGCAGTCGTTGTTTTCACGTAATCCCGTTTTTACCACAAAAAATTAAAATATATATATATATATTATGCAAAAATTAAAAAAAAATAAATAAAATAAGTGTTTTGTCACAATGTTTGACTTTCCTGCTGGGTAGAATAAGAATAAATTTTGACTCGATCGAGCGTGTTGAGCTCTTAGCTTTGTCTCTTAACCTTTATAAACTTCACTAGCCTAGTTTATTTGACTAAGCATTCGCGGATCTTTTTATTAAATATTTTAAATTTGCGAAGAACGAGAAATGATAGAGTTAAACATAAGTTTGATGCTAAACAAGGATTAGTTGGATATCTTACAAGCTCATAAGTGTAATTTGTTGCTTTTTCTTCCATAAGCTCCTAACCTGACTAATAATAAGTGCTATTTTCGAAAATTAAACTTAAATCAACAATTTTTGAATTTGAAGCTTTATTAATGTAGTCGATAACATTAATTTATTTAGTCTTAGTTCAGCTATATACTTAAATTTTCTAAAAAGAAATTTTTCTATATACCGCGTAATAAATGTTGCAAAAAAATGATGATGTATATTAATAAGTAGAAACAATATCCCCGTCAGTTTACTGGATCTTGCCGGCTCACAACCGATGTTTCAGTCTTCATATAAGGCGGGGGCCTACACCGAAATAAGACCACTACCTCTTGCCGGCTCACAACCGATGTGGTAGTCGTTTAAAGGGTGGAGGTAATATATTATGATTATAGCAAAAATAAAAATAATAATAATAATAATAATATATATATATATATATATATATAGTTGTTGAATAAATAAAAATCTCTTTTTCTAAAATTTAAATATATTTTTGAACTAAGACTAATTTGCTTTAGTTGTAGTTTTTCTATGTATAAACGGGAAGTCCAAGGGTTTTGAAACCGAAGGTCCGTGAGTCTCGATACTAGTCTCTGTGAGGTGTCAAAATCCTGGTCACTTAGCCGCAAGGTTGGGATGTGCCGAGACGAAAGTCGCTACATGGGATGATCTCGCCTTCACATTCATTATTCTTGGGTGGAACGTGAAGCATAGAAATATTGCAACTTTCTTAAAATGTTGATCCATGGTTGAAATTTGAAATGAGCACACTCACATAATATATAATAATTGTCGGGAGTGAAAAGTTTACAAGTTACAAATATGAGTAGTGTTAGCATCTTAACTTATATTTAACGATGATTTCGTTTTTAAGCTTGGTTTGGGATAAGTGAAAAATCGGGGACGATGAATTTATCCTTTTTGGGCATTTTAGGATTGAAGTGCTTCTTATTCTATGACCCTAAAGGTTATGAAAATAACGAAAGTCAAACATTCTAGTTAGTTACTTAAAAAGAAAAGTATAAAAAGAAAAAGAAAAAGGAAAAATATAAAAAAATATATGTGTGGTAATTTGTGTAGATATATAAAAATGGTCAAAACGGGGCTTTTCAAAATTAATAATTTTTTTAATTTCATTTGATGAACACTTAGCTACTTTTCAAGGTAATTAGTCGAGGGGGATTGAGATTCTTTGTTTTCTAAAGTGTTTACTTATAGCATTGCGTGAGGACACGACAATAGTTTAGTATGGGAGATTTTGGTATGTGTTTAATTACACATACCTTTTACTTAATAAAATGAGCCTAAAATGACCAAAATATATCAAAAATGCATTGTATTTGTGTGTTTTGTGATTTATGTTGTGCAGGTAACGGATATTCTGAAAAGGACAAAGACAAGGCCAAAACCAGACAAAACCAAGCACGGGATTGGAAAGAGCGTGAAAAATTGAAGCCGAAGACGTGTTCATCTTAATGGGCCAACCCACACCCATTTAATGGGTCGGGTCAGCTCATTAAGCATTGAATTATACAAAATAAAAGCCCATAATATAAGCCTAAATCCTTTATAAAAATCCAAGTCCAATCTAATTCATTCCAGCCCAAGTCAACAGGCCCAAACCAAAAGCCCAACCATAATCCCATTAAATCTATTACACCGTTAGTCCTTGGGGACTAACACAGTTAGTCCCTAACCTTTTTCACCGTTAGTCCTTTTACCCTTAACACCGTTAACCCTTTACCCCAAATAAACCTAAAACTACTCTCCCGCCAAATTACACTATTTACCCACCCCTTTCATTTTTACCCTGCAACCCGATAAAATCCACTCACACCCTACTATTCACCCATCTCCCAGAAGCTGACAAACCACCTTGGCAATCCTATGATAAGTGATTGGTTGATAGGACATGGAATTAAATCAAGGGCTCAGATTGAATGGCGTGGAGAACACTCACAGAAGAAACACACCTCAAAGGGCTAGATGCTTCTCAAGACCATTATAAATAGAGGGTGTTTTTCACACATTAGATATCTAGTTTTTATCCATCTTTTTATTGTAATTTTTAGCTTATATTAGTTTATGTTAGATTATTGTATTTCCTTTAAAAGCATTGTACTCAGTTTTAAGTTTTAATGAAATTCTAAGTTTTATGTTAAAATTCTGTTTCTATGTTAATGAAATTTATGCTTTAATTTTTTTTTGATAAGCTCATATAAGCTCTTATATCTCTCAAGTTGTCTCTTAAAACAGTTTAGCTTCTTCATAGCCAAACTTTTTAAGGTTTTCTCCTATTTCACTCAAAAATTACTAAAAAGCTTTTATGGATGATAAGCCGGATTTGGATGGGCTTATGGGTTTTACCAGCTTGTTTCTAACAAGCTGGAGCTTGTAGATAAGTTCTAAGAGCATATTTATGCCTTTATTTTGAGTAAAGGGCTTTGTAAGTTAACTTTTCCATTTTATAGCTTGAAACTACAACTGCTTATTCTAGTGCTTATTTTTTGCTTTTTACTGCTTAGTATTGCTTACTTGTGTTGTTTATTGCTATTTGGTGCTTATTTTTAGTTTAGATATCATTAGTTCAAGTTTTATATAAAATCTGTTAAGTTTTAGCTTAAAACTGCTTATGTTAGTAGCTTATTGATAAGTGCTTATCAGCTATTGAAATTTGCTTATTAGACCTTATTATTGTTAGTTTATAATATGTTTTTGAAAACCTAAGCTTAAAACAGTCTCTAATAGTTTAAAAATACAAAAACAGTTTATAAAGAGGTGTTTGGGACAAGCAACACTAACCCATGTTAGTGCTGCTTGAGCCTCTTTTGACCCAAAGTCTCACTTTGTTGATCTCTTTTAAGGTGATTGGGTCTGTTTTCAAAAGGTTTTAAAGTTTAAATCTTAGTTTTGAATTTTTGTCTATCAAATGTTTGAATCTGTAGGGATAAAACTTTCTTAGGATTGCTAGATTTGAATCTGAGTTTGATTGTATGTTCAAGTGCTGTTTTATGCTAGTTTAAAGTCTCAAAATGCAGTATGAAAGGAGTAGTTAAGTGTTCATTGTCATTTGTGGTTTTGGTATAATACTGTCACAAGTTCAGTTGTTAAGTTCAGTTTTAAAAAGTTTTAAAAGTCACTTTTCAATCTTCGATTTAGATAAGTAAAAGTTTGGTTTAGGTTTTGAATTTCATAGCACAACCTCTTTGTAGTATAGGCTTGTTCTGTTTGAGCTTTTTGAGGTTATAGTATTTCATTTACATAGCTTAATTTAGGGTTGCATAAGCCAGTTTAATCTTTCATAAAAACTTAAAAAACTCAAAATTAGTAATCTGCTTAATCTGTCATTTTCAATAGTTATTTTGTAGTTTATTAGTGTTCCTAAATGCTTATTTTTGGTTGTTCCTTATAGCTTATAGTAGTAGCTTAATCTGTTTTGAGGTTTTAAGGACTAGCTTAAATTCTAGCTCAAAAGTGCCTTAGTAGTCTGATTTTAGTAAGTTTTTATCCATAACAGCTTATTTGATTTCTGAGCTTTTAGCTTGTTTAGAAATGTTTAAAGTAGGATTAGATTAGCTTATTAAGTGTGGTTTATTGTCCTATTAGCTTATTTGGTCTAAGTTTAGCTTATAATAGATTTTGTGCAAAAACAGTTTAAGACTTAAAAGCTTGAAAGCTTCTATGTAATTCTGTGACTTGTTCATGCTTATCTCTGGCTTATTTTAAGTTTCTGAAAAAAGTTCCTTTTTTAAAATTTCTTATTTTAGTTTTATTTAGCTTTTTCATTTAAAAAAATTGCAAAATAAAAATGTTGGGAGTATAGGGAAGTCTCAGGTTTCGAATCTGAGACCTCCACCTTAACCCCCAACACTTTAACATACACACCCGCTACCATCTCGCCCTTGGGTCTTTTCTGTTTTAGAATAGAACCATTTTTCTTTTAAAGCCATTTTGCAAGTTAAGCTTTCAACCCTTTTGGGTTTATTTTCAGCTTATTCAAATAAGCTGGTGAACTCATTTTATTTTTATTAAGTTTAGAATATATAAAAGTACTTTCCTTAATTTTTCTAGATTTTTATAAATTAGTTTAGTATTTTTAATTTAATTTTCAGTTTAAAAAATAGTTTTTAATTCAAAAAAATTTAAATAAAAGTTAAAAAAATATAATTCATTTTCCTAAAATATTTTAAATCATTTAAGGACTTTTTAGAAATAAATTTCATTTATAAGGTTAAAATAGATACATTATGGTTTTAAGTCTCGTTTTTTTAGATTCCCTTATCGTTTTCGTGCTTTAATCTTAATTTCTTTAGTTTTTAGTTGCCTTTACTTGCATTTGCGTTATATTTGTAGAAATAGAAACCAAATCAAACCTTGATTATTCAATCACTCGATTACGAACTTAAACGTGATTCTCAAATTCACACTTCGTTGGGACTACGACCCGAAAGGTTTTGAATTTTACTTTGGTTAAAAGTAATTTTCTAAAATCCTTTTGGAATACTTCTTATACTATTTGATAGTCGGTATTTTAGTTATATATATATATATATATATATATATATATATACTATTATATTCCTCAAATCAATTGGCCTTCCTCCAGCTTGCAAGCATGAAATGCCTTGACAGTTTCAAACAGTTCTTGCTCAGCCTGCTGCTGGAACATAGTTTTCAGTTCCTGTAGGATCTCAAATGCGGTGCGGTCCTCCAAGTTCTTTTGAATCTCGGGGGTCATGCTCACCAGCATAAGACAAGCTACTTCTTGTTGTTCAGCGACCCTACGGGTGTAGGCGTTGTGAACAACAGCAGTTGCAGTGGCAGGAGGCGCTTCAGGTAAGGCCTCTTCTAGGTGGTGCAATTTTTGTTCATTCCTGAGGATAATCCTCAGGTTACGATACCAGTCCTAAAAATTGCTACCATTCAACTTCTCTTTTTCGAGAATTGACCTGATTGAGTTGTTGTTTGTGATTTGAGTTGCAGCCATCTACAAAATAAAGTTCAAGATTTTAGTACTTTCAATAATTAATCCTTTAAAAATTAACTAACCAAGTTTATATAAAACAATTAATTTTACGAAAGGCTAAGATCCTCATTGAGGTTCCATCATCACATCAGTTGATCTGCTAGCAATGATAGATTCAATAGGTAGGTGACGTTCACCAATTCCAAAACCTGTGCAATTCTTAGACCATATGGGACTCATGAGATTTGTAACCGGAGAAACAATGTCAAGCTGGCATGTTTAGTCCCATTCTTGCCTCGAGCCAAGGTCTCACCTGCTTAACTCGATTAAGTCATCCAATGCGAGAACATGTGAGAATATGTCTAGGTCTCACGCATAGAGAATAATCACATTGGGTTACAATTCACCTACGTCTCACGCAGAGTGAAGAGCAAATGCTAGTGTTCTCAACCAATTGGACGGCATGACTTAAATTTGATGGGTATTATTTTTGATAAATACATGATCAAAAAGTGTGTACGAGGAAGCATGCATTCATCCTTCGTAGCACAAGTTAAAAAACTATTTTTAACTTAAATCTAATACTTGTTTTATATCATTTATGTGTGTCAAGTTGTTCATTTTCATGACTAATATATAACCTAGGTGGAATAAATATTAGTTTGAACAATACATAAATTAAATAACAATCATAACATTTATTTAGTGTTATTTATATAAAAACAAGTGTTTAGTTTCAAATCATATTTAAACTTTAAACTAAATCAAAGATTTAGTTTTTAAAAATTGGTTTGTGTTTTATTTTTAGTTTTTATAAAAATATTTGCAAGTTATATACATTTCAAACATATATAAAAGCAAACAACCAAACACAACCATAAGTATGCAAAGTCTCAACCGATGAAAAACCTATGCTTGGTCTTGTGAGCCATCACGAGAACCAAGAAGTCAACTAAGGGTTAACCACACAACCACAAGGAGGGCCCCTACTTGCTCCTAGAACCATCATGGCAAGTGAAACCCTTAATGAACATGATGTCCAAAACTGCCATAAAATTTCAGCTAAGTTGACGGGCCTAAAACTCCTAGAAGGAATCTTCCCCAATCTGAGCTCTAGTTGAAGAAATTGTATCCCCATGAGTTGTGCACCTGCTCCAAAAATTTCAGCTTCTAACTCCTAATAAAACTCCAGGAAACCCACTTTTAGTGGAGGTTACTCCAGCAGCTCCGAATTTGACTTTATGCCTTTAACTTTTTTTGCGCCGATGACGATCTCAAGAGAGTGCTCAACGGTTATAATATATTATGATTTAAATACATTTATTCCTATCATCTAACTACTGTTAAAGTGACCAAAACAAGGGCCACCCATACAAAAAAAATTTAGAACCATACCAAAAGAAGCCTGAAATCCTCCTCCCCCTGGACTAAAAACCCAAAGATACTGTGTCAAATGTTATAATGCAATCATCTCAATCGCGTATTCAGATCACAACGTAGGTCAAGGTTTTCAGACGGCCTTAGATTGCTATAGCAACCTCTAATACTACAATACAATGACTGTGTATCAAACAAGGTGTTGGCTAAGTCCATGGCCAAACATGCATGTATTTGCCTTGGATACAAAATAATTAACAAGATATAAATTGTTAGCCAACGAATCGAAGAAATAAATTAACTATAATTAAAACCCCAATTTGTACGTGTAACCAATGGCTTAAGGATTACTTAGTACTGTATTAAAGACCTTATAACAACCATATTATATTAGAAAATAATGCCCAAAAGGGCTGATTTAAAACCGATTCAAGAATCGTTCCAAAACACGCGATTTAGGCCCTTTTACACGTACCCGATAGCAAAATCAATTAAAGTATGCATAACAAATGGCTATGGGATCAAAAATCGCAAATCATAAGACCCTATATGGGTCGAATTAATTTCAAAAAATGGCCCTAGGGGCTGTTTTAAAATTATCCTTTTGAATCCATCAAAAACACGCGTTTTTAGCCATTTTTACGCATACAAGATGATCATAAGACATCATATGATGGCTCGTGATACCACTGTAGGTGATTAATTAAATAGCATATTATTAATAATTAAACGCAGCAGATAAATCACCAATCAACGGATCCATAGAGTCATATGATCAATCATAATAAAAACGAGAAGAGTAATACCTTTGTAGCGTGATCGGTAGAATCAAATGGTGACCTTCACTTTAATACAAAACACCCAATGAAACCAAGTGATCAATGGAGATCACCTCTATGATGTATCCACACTACACTTCCTTGTATACCAAATAGATGCTAGTCTTAACCTTGTAACCTTGGATTTCAACTTGAATAAGCTAGATACAAAGTGATTGAAAAACAAGAGCACAAAAACCTTAGAAAGAGTGTGTTTGTGCCGTGTTTTTATAAGAGGGATGAGGGGAGAGTCTTTTGGTAACTTATTATCAAATTAAATTAGGAGATCGATTAGGAGATCATATCATTATCTTTTACTAGTAAAACAATCTTATCCCCTCCCTAAGACCATTAGATGGCCGGCCCTTATATGGGCTCATATGAGCCTCCTCTTTTGTTTTTCAAATCCAATTAACTAAGTACAATACTTATTTATTAGAAGCCCGATAATTATCTCGTGTTACGTGGGTTGTTTATATACCGTAAATACAATAAACACGATATATAAAATGGTACCTCAGTGTATATGTGTGTGACCCCATAGGCTTATATGTGTCTAGCCATATAATTATTTATTATGACACGAGCATACTCCAACACGATTTTCGTGAGCAACGGAATTGAGATCATAGGAAATATAGGTTAGGTCGCAATTACAACTCGGGCCTAATGATATTAGAACCACCATAATAAACGGGAATTCGACATTGCACTAGAAAATTTCATCTTCACACTAATAGAGTAGTAACTAGGCTAGTACGCCTTTCTCCCTTGATGCATTTCCCATTTTATTTTCGTATTTGTTCTTATTGCATTTCAAAATTGTGACAATTAATTGAAGTTAATAACCTAAACACTTAGCTCTTTGTACGACCTCAGATTTACCAAAACCTACACTATACACGATCGAGCTCTCTGCCCGTTAGTGCGTTGTAGACCATAGGTGAACGAGTTTTATAAATTTAAAACTTGGTAATTAATTTAAAAGAAAATACCCATCAATATGAATGTATAAAGGGTGGCAGAGCAAATGTTTAACCTCTAATACAAAGCTAAACAATATAAACTAAGAACTAATATAAATAATCCATACTAAATTATATCTAAAAATAAACACTCATAGATTGTAGTTCATAAACTTACAATTTCAAATAAACACACGCCCGGTGAATCAAACAACTGAACACCAACCTAAGCTCACTGTTATGACACGCCCATCACCATCATCACATGCACGAATGCATGCTGACGCAACAAATGTATATAACAATATAAGAAATAGCAGGCTTAAAACCTCTAATACAAAGCGAAAGAAATATCAAACCGAAAACCTCAAATCACCACTTCTTATCACAACCCCAAAAAACCTCAGTAACATATTGCATGAAGATGGGTAGAAGAAGTTACTCGAATGAAGGTAGGTAGAAAAAATCACTGGAATCGATATATAACGTATGCACTAAAGAAGAGTGATATGTACACTTCTATAACTCGGGCCAGCATAAAACAACCAACAATCCAACCCCAAAAGAAAAATGACCCAACTATGAACCCACTTAACCAAACGACATATCACTACCTCAAAACAACCTCACTAATTACTTAAACAACGTAGTCCGCACACCTACTTTATAATAGGTTAATATCTTACTTTTATTCAACTATACATACGAACTCTTGATAATATGTATTGTGTGTCATTAGAGATAATAGTTATTAATAACGGATTGATTAGAAAAATACACTTAAAAGAATATAACATTATTTATAAATGATTATCTTTAGACAAAAAATACACATTTCATCTTATAATAATGGGTTAAGTCCATAAAATAGAAACGTACTTTTTAAAATTTACAGTTCTAGTAAACATACTTGTTTTATTACTTTTATAGACAATTAACTTTCAAATTTATAACTTTATAGTAAATATTGTTGCCAAATACCGGTTACAACCGGCTAACCTTTGAAAAAAATGACCGACACGTCAGCAATTTTATAATTTTCTTATTTATTTAAGAATGGACTTGGATTTTCCCAAAAGCTGTCAATTCTTCCATTCGTCCCCCCCGCCCACAGTAGTCGGATTATTCGTGGATCGTACCGGCCAATTTCCATAAAACTTCATCCCTCTTTCTCAAACACAGATCCACCTCTATCTCAAACACATATCTGCCTCAAACTTTATCCTCTCCAATGATAAAAACTACTACCCATCTCTACAGTCACATCCATATTCATCTTAACCCCAAAACCCTTCTAAGCTCGTAGGTGTTGGTGTTTATATTTTTTTTTGTTTTTCTGAAATCGAAATAAAAGAAGATCCTAACGATATTGTTGTGATTCTGACTTTGTCAGTTTCGTATATCAATGAGTTTCTTTTTGGAAAAACATAAGCTGAGATTTTAGGTTGTTCTTTTTTGGTGTTGAGTCTTGTTTGGGTGAGAGTCAAGTTGTGTTTGATGTGGGATTGTGAGGATTGGTGGGTTGGTTTTGATTACGGTTTAGGTGGTTGAGCAGGAGGATGGAGGGTTGGTTAATAAGTGGATCAAACAAACAGATTGTGGGTTTATTCTATGTTGGATCGAAATTATTTTGAGATGATTTCTTGTTAGATATTGGTGGATTTGGTATTTTGAAGAGGGTACCGGCCTTTGATTACATGGGGTTTTTGTTGAACCTGTGGCATTTTTTGTTTTTCTCTCGATTTGGTCCGAGAGTGATGGTTATAATTCTTTTTGTTTTTCGTCGGCTTCTTTTCCAACTTGTTTGTCTCTCGACTGTCAGAGTCTCACCGATGTTGATGAAGGTATGAGATGGGTGAATTGTTTTAAGGTTATGGTTTTTTTTGTTAGATTAAAGATTGATCTACCCAGAACCTGTTATCACAACTTCAGTTTATTGAAGAAAATTATACATGATGAAGATAAGGGTGTTTTTGACATTTCACTTTAATCTATAAAGAATATCCATGTGTAAATTAGATAAGAAAAAAATAATGACGTGTAATATTTTTAATGACATGGAAATCCATCCGGTATTATTTGTATTATTGACCAAGAACAACAAGTTAAATGCCTATAAAAGTAATAAAACAAGTATGTTTACTAGAACTGTAAATTTTGGAAAGTACGTTTTTATTTTATGGACTTAACCCTATAATAATTGTCTATAGATAAAAACACATAGTAAAAAACATGTTTTTTTTCTTACTTTTTGCACGATTATGATTTTCGTTTTAACTAATTAATTAATAACTTATTTAAAGTTTGTAATAATAAACTCAAGTTCGAATAATACTACCTTCGTTCCAAAATTATTGCCCATCTTTTTTTTTCGTATGTCTCAAAATTATTGTCCACTACTAAAAATACTAGTTGTAATTGTTTAACTTTACTATATTGCCCTTAATAAAAATTGATATTTACAAACTAAATAAACATATTAATTAATTGTCAAAGGGTAAAATTGTCTTTTGTTTGACTTTTGTAGAAAACAAAGCAGTGATTAATGCATTTTTTTTAAACTGTGTATTTCTTGTCTGTGGACAATAATTTTGGAACGGAAGGAGTTTGTTAAATTTAATCTATATTCTCTATTTATTTTTAAAATGAAATAATTAATTTGGTACTTAAGTTAAATTTTGAACCATAAATATTAGAAGGGGCGAGTAAGTATTTGTTTAGTGATACACATAATTCGATAGACTCAAGTTTTGTAGATTACACATATGAAGTGCTGTTTATCTATTTGACGTTTTGACCACCAGAGGTTGAAAATAGAATAGTTGCATATTGTATGAAAGAGCAGTGTTGTTTAAAAATGGTTTATAAAATCCAAGTGACATGCTTTGGATAGATGGAAGTAATTACTTACAGAGATAATGTGAACATAGAGATAACTTTTTTAAATGTGTGACCATCTAGTGATTAACTGTTTATATGCTGGAAGCCTGGAGATCGATGTCATGCAGATGTTTTATACTAGTATGTGTTTACATCCTTTTATGGTTATTTATCTTTTAAAATCTAACACTCTGTTCTCGAGTTACTTTAGGAAAGGAAAGGAAAGAAAATTAAAGAAAGGAAAAGAAAGTAATGTAAAAAAAAGAAAAGTTGATAATTTGTTTTGTGTTCTTAAGTTTAAAGTGAATGAAGAGAAAGGAAAGAAATGAGAGATATGAATTTACCAGTTTACCCTTTAAAACGACCAAGAACCAAAAAAACAACATGAGTAATTTGGTCAACATAATAGTTTTTTAAGCTTACTATACATTTTCCTTCCAAATCCTCCCAAATATGAGATGAAAGTTTTGACACAAAAATAGGCTTGTATCTCCCTTCCATTTTTTTCCATTCACTTTCCTTTCTCTTTTTAAAAAAACTAAAGAACACAAAAAGTTTATAGAATCATTCCATTTCCTTTCCTTTCCTTCTTAAAATAATCTTAAGAACACACCGTAATAGTGACTAATAAATAAACATAAATTTTGCCTATAGTGTGTTACTTTTTTAACACATTATACTCTTACACATTAGAGAATCTAAACGACATAGTTTTGGACCCATTTCACTATTTATTTTAAGCACTGTAACTACAGTGCTACAGTGCTGGGCCAAAAAAGCCCAAAAAATTTAGCCCAAAAATTTGGGCCGGCCCGATAAGTTTTTTTTTTTTTTTTTAAATTTGCTGGCACAAAATAGGGAGGAAAAAAATGTTACAAAAGTACCGACGCATTCAGATAAAAAAATTATCCGCTGTAACATTTCTGAATTGACTTAAACAGGCCTAAAAATTTGGGCCGGCCCAATTAGTATTTTTTTTTTTAATTTGACGGCACAAAATAGAGAGGAAAAAAATGTTACAAAAGTACCGACGCATTCAGATAAAAAAATATCCGCGGTAACATTTCCGAATTGACTATACTGAAAAAATAAACCCGCACTATTAAATATGAAGGCCAAAAAAAGCCCAAAAAATTTAGCCCAAAAATTTGGGCCGGCCCAATTAGTTTTTTTTCTTTTTTAAATTGTTGGCACAAAATAGGGAGGAAAAAAATGTTACAAAAGTACCGACGCATTCAGATAAAAAAATATCCGCGACATTTTAGAAACTAAACGTCGTCGTTTTTTACCCAAAATCACTATTCATTTTAAGCACTGTAGCTACAGTGCTACAGTGCTGGGCCAAAAAAGCCCAAAAAATTTAGCCCAAAAATTTGGGCCGGCCCAATTAGTTTTTTTTTTTTTTTTTTAAATTGTTGGCGCAAAGTTACAAAAGTCACCGACGCATTCAGAAAAAAAAAAATATCCGCTTAAAACATTTCTGAATTGACTTAAACAGGCCTAAAAATTTGGGCCGGCCCAATTAGTTTTTTTTTTTTTTTAATTTGACGGCACAAAATAGGGAGGAAAAAAATGTTACAAAAGTACCGACGCATTCAGATAAAAAAATATCCGCGGTAACATTTCCGAATTGACTATACTGAAAAAATAAACCCGCACTATTAAATATGAAGGCCAAAAAAAGCCCAAAAAATTTAGCCCAAAAATTTGGGCCGGCCCAATTAGTTTTTTTTTTTTTTTTTAAATTGTTGGCACAAAATAGGGAGGAAAAAATGTTACAAAAGTACCGACGCATTCAGATAAACAAATATCCGCGGTAACATTTCCGAATTGACTTAAACAGGCACATTAGAGAATCTAAACGACATAGTTTTGGACCCATTTCACTATTCATTTTAAGCACTGTAGCTACAGTGCTAGGCAAAAAAAGCCCAAAAAATTAGCCCAAAAATTTGGGCCGGCCCAATTAGTTTTTTTTTTTTTTTTTTTTAAATTTGCTGGCACAAAATAGGGAGGAAAAAAATGTTACAAAAGTACCGACGCATTCAGATAAAAAAAATATCCGCGGTAACATTTCCGAATTGACTTAAACAGGCCTAAAAATTTGGGCCGGCCTAATTAGTTTTTTTTTTTTTTTTTTAATTTGACGGCACAAAATAGGGAGGAAAAAAATGTTACAAAAGTACCGACGCATAGAGATGCAAATAAATCGGTTAAAACCGGTTTTCGGTTATTAGAAAACCAGTTTTAAAAAAACCGGTTTTTCTAATAACCGGTCATCGGTTTTTTTTTCGTTTTTTTCCGAAAATCGATTTTTTCGTTATAATAAGTTCGGAAACGGTGTTTTTTTTCGGTTATAAATTTTCGGAATCGGTTTTTTACCGGTTCGGTTTTTTTCGGTTATAAATGTTCGGAATCGGTTTTTATACCGGTTCGGTTTTTTTCGGAATTTAAAACTTCGAACATTTATTTAATAAACTTGTTAATTATCAAACATTTAATTAAACAATACACCGGAAACATACTAAACAAATACAATCATAACTTTTTATTTGCACCGGAAACATACTAAAAAAATACAACCATAACTTTTATTTAAACAATACAATTATACAACTAAAAATATATAAATACTAATACATTTCGAGCTTCGGCATGGCCATCACCCGAAAACATATTAGTGTACTCAAGTATGTCGAGCTTCGGCATTGCCATCACCCGTTATACTCAATCCATTAAATCTTCCAAAAAATCTTCTACATCTACGTGTTCAATATCTAAGTCTTCAAACTCACCTTCATCTAATTCGGTATTCGGAGGTGATATCCCTAAATCAACTTCTTCTCTTGCTATAGTTTCTTCAACGTCTTCTAATATCGGACCTTCCAACGATGTTTCATGTTGTACCCTATCTACTCCGTCCAAATAATCTTTCAAACATACACATACTTCCACGGATTCGGGGGTTAGTCTTGACCTTCTTTCCGATATAATTCTACCGCTAATAGAAAAGGCCGATTCGGAAGCTACCGTCGAAGCTTGGACCGTTAATAAGTCACGAGCCATAGCGGATAAAATTGGAAATTGGATTTCCCTTTCTTTCCACCAAGCCAAAATGTCAAAGTTTGTAAACTCTTCGGGCCTTAAAGTTATTAAAAAGTTTGTAGCCATATATTGTCCCAACTCGCTTGTTGGGGCCGATGTTCGTTGACGCTTTGTAGCGTCTTCAAATAAACTATTATAAAGGTTTATATTAATGTCACTTGCCATTCGGGACGATCCGGCCTGCATTTGATCAACAATTGGGTTGTTTTGTATTTGACCATATTTTGTTGCATAAATTCCAAATAATTTTTTAAAGTTATCGTTAAAAGCGGTTAAAACCGGTTTTTTTTTAAATGAAACGGCTATTTTGACTTCCTTGTTGACCGGTTTTTTTAACCGGTTAAAACCGGTTTTTTTTTTAAAAACTATTAACGGTTATAAAAAAAAAAATTTAAAAAAAATTAAAAAACCGGTTTTTTAATTTAACCGAACCGGTTAAAAAAACCGGTTTTTTAAAAAACCGGTTACGGTTTTTTCGACCGGTTTTTTAAAAAACCGGTTTGGATTTGCAACTCTAGTTATACCTGCTGAAATCAGTTCGTGCAAACAAGCTCATTTTTTGGGCCTTTGGAATAAATTAAAAAAGCCCATTGTTGCTTGGGCTCGGGTATACACTAAACTATGATGTAAATCCCAATGGGACTTATTGAAGGGCTGGTTTTGACGAGTAAACAAATGGAAAGAAGAAAGGTGTTGGGCTTGTGGTTTTGTCGTGAAGGAGAAGAAAGAAAAAAAGGGTTTTCACCCCTATATATATTATTATACATATATACTATGAATGGGATAAAACGCTCGAGTTTTTGGCAAGTGTTTGCTACAGCGGCCGACTATATTGGGCTCCACATTTTCGGCTGCCTGACCCCCACATTTAGCCTTTTTTTTTTTTTTTCGTTTTGCTAGGCAATGTAAAAAAAAACGCTACGGCATAAAAATACGAAAAAAAAACCTAAAAAAAAATTATTGACTTATTAGATAAAAAAATTACTCGCGACATGTGCGCCCACCATAAGTCTTTATTTCAAAAACATAACTTTTTAAACATGAGACCGAAAAAATAAACCCGCACAAATAAAAAATAAAAAAGAATAAAAATAAAATTTTAACGCAAAAATTAACCCGCACTATTAAAAAATACTCGCGACATGAGGCCCAACACATAAGCTCATATAAAAAAACAAACTATTAAACATGAGACCGAAAAAATAAACCCGCACAAAATAAAAAATTAGGAAAAGAATAAGAAAAAAAAATTTAAGCAAAAATTAAAACCCACCTATTAAAATGAGACCGAAAAATAAACCCGCTCATAATACAATAAAAAATAAAACCTGCAAGTAATGCGCGATTTCATTTAAAGCCTGTTACCATAATATATGAAAAAAAAAACTATTTAAACATGAGGCCGAATAATTATCAACCGCACAAAATAAAAAATATAAATGTCTCGCGGAGAATAAAAACGGACGTAGTTTTGTTCCACACGCTCAGGCTCGGCCACTTTGGTCCCAATTTGGGTCAACCAATTTGACCTTTTTTTTTTTGAGGCAAGGTAAAAAAATACCCGCTCGGCACAAAATAGAAACAGAAAATTACAAAATTTATTGACTTATATAAGATAAAAAAATATCAGCGACTTGAGGTCCAAGCATATGCCATATATATAAAAAAAACAAATTATTAAACATGATGACTGAACAAAAATAAACCCGCAAAAATAAAAAATAGAAAAGAATAAAAATAAAATTTTAACGCAAAAATTAACCCGCACTATTAAACATGAGACCGAAAAAATAAATCCACACAGAATACAATAAAAAAAACCATGTTCCCATAAAATTATATTAAAAAAAACTGTATAACCAAAAAAAGAAATCTTTAAACATGAGCCTCACACATAAGCCCATATAAGAAAAGAAAAAACAAACTATTAAACATGAGGCTGAAAAAAATAAAACCACACAAAATAAAAAAATATATATATAATAATGCCTAGCAACTACGCGAAAAAAATTAACGACCCGCAGCAACGCGCGGGTAATCACGCTTGTTCGTCCTATGTAAAGGATTTCATTCCATTCGACACAGTATGAAGAAAATAAAAAAATAAAAAAGAAGAATAGAAGATTTTGTGAAGCGGGTCCGAGCCATGGGAAAACTCTTGTAATCTCTATACTCCACTATACGCGTTCGGTTAGCATTATGTTTAATCGTTCATCTATGATTTTGTGTATTATTACAATGACTATCGGCTAATACCTTTAGGTATTAGCCATGTTTATGATAATATAATGTTTTGATTTGTCTTTATATCGTTTGTTCTTTATTCGCTGTATGTTATTATGTTTATCTCTTCGTACCATTTATGTACTTAATTATATTTATTTATTTTCTATCATTCAACTAGATCTAGTCTTTCATATTTAATGCGCTGCAACTTCAGTGTTGTTTGGGCGTAGGCTAAGAGTCCGGAAAAGAAACATATAAATATAGTTTCCCAGATAAATTACAATCAACGGTGTGAGCTTTATGCGGGTTTAGGTTAATTGTGACAGGGTTAACTAGCGACAAACCTCGAGTATAGGGAGAAGATCCACCTAACTTTGGAATGATATACCACCAACGAATTAATAAAATCATTGCACAAATAAGACAATCAGGCATATTATTAGATTAAACTGGCTAATATGTCTTCCTTACGTTTGACTGCTTCTCAATCTTTTATTAATCACTTGTGTGCGTTATTTGTCATTACCTTAGGATAGTTAGAATTAAACTCGTGCCAGTCTGTCAGACTAAAAACCCCCCCTCTTAGCGTTAGTTTAGGTTTAATTAGAATAATTAGGTTAGATTAGTACTAAACTTATGTAAATAAAATACCAGTAGAATTAAGAGTTGACTTCCAGTCTCAGTGATCAACACCCGACTTACCAACGAAACTACAATTGACCAGGTACACTGCCCGTTAAAATGTTGTTTTTAGGTATAGTCGGCATAAAATAAATAGTACAACTTGATACATAAATAACACCTACACAACGACACATCAGTACCTAACCGTTGTAGATTAGTATAGGCAAGACTCGAGGGTTGTTATCGTTCTCTAGGAGAATAGCGTGTGAAGGTTCAAATAAAACATAACTAAGTATTCACATATGTGAAGAAATTTTTCCTGACTTGTGGTTTTAGAATGTTACATGTAAAATATAGGTTCTTGTAGGGCTGAGCATGTTGAACCGTTTATTGAATCGAACCGAAAAACCGGACCGAACTAAACCGGACCGAACATATTTCGGTCCGGTCATCGGTCTATGCTTTTTCTAAAATTCGATCTTCGGTCCATGCATTTTTTTAAATTATGCTTTGTTGGACCGGACCGGACCGAAGACCGATCCGGACCGGACTATTTCTGTCAGGTCCCATTTTCAGACCATAATCACCCTTAGGTTCTTGTATGATTTAAAGGTAAAAATCACATATTAATTTTTCTCGTAGCATTCACGTGTGGATATCTATTTTTTTTAAAGGTTTTTCTTTCACCGATATCTTATACTTTATGGAACTTTTTTTTTGATTTTTCTAATACGTTATTTAAAAAGTTTTCACTTTCTCAAACTTAAAGAGCACAATGGTAAACCTTTTCAATATTTTATAACATGCCAAATCATAAAGTTATAAAAATTTTGATATTATAAAACTCATACCACTATGCATAAACCTTTTATAACATTATAAAATATACATGCATTAAATTATGAAAGGTTAGAATCTTCTTAGACCTCTTACATTTCAAAATAAATAGCTCATTTTGATGAAATAAAGAAAACTTTTCGTAAGTTATAAACCCCCATTTTCATGAACCTCTTATAATGAATGCATTGGCTTCAACACCCTTTTTTGATTCCTTTGTAATTTTCTAGCTCCTTGCTAGTGGTTCTAATAAAGTCGTCGTTAAAAAAAAATAGATCATTATGCTTTTGACCAAACACCCATATTAACGAAGTTAACCGCGACTGTACTAGATCCATAATGAGATAAAACCACACTAGCATATATGACCCGGCAGAAAAAAAGTATAATGATCAAACCTGTAAAACTTGACCATATATAAATTAAACTCTCAATTAATAATCGAATGGTTTACAACTTTGCAAAACACCTTTCAAATCGTATAAACGTAGACATTTAGGGTGCGTTTAATTAGGAGAAAACATCATTGTTTTCCACAAAATATTTTGTGAAAAACAATAAAAACATAATGACCACTTATATAATTAACTCAATTAAATAATCGAATGGTTTACAACTTTGCAAAACACCTTTCAAATCGTATAAACGTAGACATTTAGGGTGCGTTTAATTAGGAGAAAACATCATTGTTTTCCACAAAATATTTTTGTGAAATACAATAAAAACAGAGATCACGTTTAAATTATTGTTTTCTAACAAAATTCTCTACAAAACATAAAACATGCATTTCCCAACTTAACAAGAGATCCTACAAAACACATTTTTATTTATAGGGATGAGGGGTAGAATATTTTCCTAAATCGAATAGGAAACTCATTGCCTTGCAAGGCAAGCTAAATAATTCCTAGTTATGGTATATTCTTAATCTAAATTACAATGTACACTTAACCCCCTAACATTTGTTTAAGTTTATTCCTAATATACAACAGCGAGAAACTAAAATCTCCTCCCCTCATTACTCGATATTATTACAAGGTCAGGTTGGCCGTCTCATAAATTTCGGTGACCATGCGCTATAACTAGGAGTAGGCTCTATTAGACATAAAAAATTGAACATTTTTAATGACTTACTACAAGTTTGATATCTCGTGTGGAAAATATATTCATGTTTATAATATCGTGATTGACTGTCGTTCCAATAATGAGTTTATTTATATAGATTAGTAGGTACCATTATTTTAGATTGATATAAAATGTAGATTATAAATCCAGTGCCACATAAAAACTTGAAAGATCTAGAAAGCTGAAAATCAAAAACAAAGGTGAGTTACTTTGTTCATGCTATTGTAATACTACATTCGTCTCAAAATTATCGTCCACGGATAAAAAACACATGTTTAAGAAAAACATAATAATTACAGCTTTCTTTTTCTTACAATGACAGTTTTACCTTTAACTAATTAATTTAAAACTTATTTTATATTTGTAATAATAACCTCAAGTAAAGGTAATATGATAAAGTCGAAGGAGGTAGTAATTTTTTCTTAATGGCATATCATAGTGATTCTTAAATATAGATACGTGATTGACATAGATACATCATTTGAGTTGAGTTATTTTAGAAACTACTTTTCTCCCACAAACTGAGGGACAACCCTCAGCCGTTGATCACACACGACAAGATCAAATGATAAAAAACACGGAGGGGCCATTCTTGCACAATTTTGAAACATCACACAGGGACTAAAAACGTAAATATTGAAAAATAACCACCTACCTTCCTATCTCCCATCATAACTCAAAATACTTTCTCTCTCATCAACCAAAAACCCCAAATTTTCTCTCTGAAACCCTATAAATTAAAATCAACAACTAAGTGCCATTAAAAAGCTTAATAATAAAAAAACACAGAAATGAAGAAATCGAAGAACACAGAGTCTGATCTTGGAGATACATCAACGCCGGAAAAACAACCGGAAGAAAATATGGAAGATGGTACGGTTTTTATAATGCTTTATTTTTAATTTATTTAACTTTCTAGTGTCATTTTATGCTTATTTCTGAATTTTAGATGCGATTTAGATAGTTTTTTCTGTTTTTATGCTTATTTCTTTGATATTCGGATGATTTTGTGCTTATTTCTTTTATAATTGTTTATAAGATGATATTTGTTAATTTTAGTGATTATTGATGAATTATTGAGATGTTTGGATGATTTTATGCTTATTTATGTAACTTATTTATTATTTAGCATTATTGATGGATTATTGATTTAAATAAGAGATTAGAGTTTGCATTTGTTCTGGATTTGCATAATTTAGTGATTGATATGAAGTTTATCATCAGTGATAAAGTATTTAAGAAGCAGTGTTAGATAATAGTATTGATACGCAGTTTATCAACAGTGATATATGTAATTTAAATCATAGACTAGTATATCTGCAGTTATGTTCTGTAGTTTTTGTTTTACATGAAACATAAGATTTTTTCTTTTTGAAAAAATGTAGAAGGTGATATTTATAAGGATCTGGGTGTAATAGAAGTTATCAACGGTTAATTTCTAAAAAAAAAATCTTTTAAACGTTACAATTTCATACATAATGTTATT
>BQNB010019412.1:11016-66878 GCA_026074375.1 Tanacetum coccineum | reverse complement strand
CCGCTCATGACCGACAAAAGAGTTATGCCGACTTAAAGCGTAAGCCGACGGAGTATCAAGTCAGGGATAAAGTTATGCTCAAAGTTTCACCTTGGAAAGGAGTTGTGCGTTTTGGCAAACGGGGGAAATTAAACAATCGATATGTTAGGCCTTTCAAGGTGTTGGAAAGGAATGGATCCGTTGCTTACAAGCTTGAACTCCCTCAAGAATTGAGCAGGGTTCACAATACATTTCACGTATCCAACTTGAAGAAATGTTATTCCGACGAACCGTTAGCTGTTCCATTAGAAGGACTACATATTGATGATAAACTCCAATTTGTGGAAGAGCCCGTTGAAATTATGGAACGGGAAATCAAACGATTAAAGCGAAGCCGCATACCACTCGTTAAGGTTCGCTGGAACTCTAGGAGAGGTCCTGAGTTCACTTGGGAACGGGAAGATTCCTTCAAAAAGAAATACCCACATCTCTTCACAAATCGGGCGTCTTCATCCACTACAACGTCTTAAGCCTTGAGGACAAGGCTCATCTAACCGGGGGAGACTATAACACCCCGTATTTTACAGGTATTTCCACGACTCCGTACTCTCGTCATTTTTAAATTCCCTTACTACTTCGTTTTGACCTTAATTTAATTAGTATAGTTGGGCATTTAATTAGCATTGGCTTTCACATATGGGAACAAACATACATGCAAAACAAGATAAAGATTACAAAATAAAAATCCCTATAAAGTAGAAATTGTCAACTGACTTTTGTTTTGTTACCATACACGTTCTTTTTCAATCTAGCCTACAATACTTGTGTGATCCCTCATTCCAAATTCACCAGCCGATTACTACAAAGAAAAAGGATAACAAAAATATATATATATACATTCCTAACCTAACCCTAATACCCAACGAGTAAAAGCCCAATTTTAATTCACATAAACCCACCCATACACGTGAGGATCTAGCCTAATATATCTTGGTTTTGCCCTCCACACGTTTTCAACAGTATCGCACTTTAATTCACTGTGTTTTGACTATGTGAAAACCAAGAAATCCTTTGCCATAGTTAGAATAACACAAGAATGTGACTTCAAGGTAAATCACTATGCATGCACTCTTGGTGAGTATAAGAGGACTTGCACCTTCTTTGCGAATACAAAAGAAGCTACACAGATTAAATTATCACCATACCCTTGTTACCTTGGTTCCCTTGTCCTCCAGCTTCTGCTCTCGACACACACAAACACACACCACCCTTACACCTTCGCCCTCTCTAAAAACCCTAGAAACCCTAATCTTAAGAAACCCTGATTTGGTTTCTTTGAGGTTCGTTCTTCTTATAAGCCGATCACACCAAGTCTAGAAAGCAATAAGCGTGTTAGGTTCATAAGAGACACAAGTGGTCACTGTTAATATTTGGTTTGGGTATCGAGTTATATTCGAGAGGGGTAAGGAGTTAGTTATTCGTGTGGCAAGCCTTCTACACGTTCCATCTTAAGCATTGTGAGTCCCACGTCATTACTATCTTACTTAATATATGCAATCTATGTCGTAGTGTTGTGCTTGAAGTCTGTTAAGAAACAAAACTTATTTTCTTTTTGTTCACCCTCTGATGTACATGCATTAAGCAAATTACTTGCTATATGATTGTTAATGGACTAAATAACTTGGGTTTGTTGGTTAGTGGAGTCGATGGTGTGGATAGGGCGATGGAGAGGTGGTACAGAGCTGGAGGGGAAGGGGTGGGGATACAGGGTGGTGGCGAGGAGGAGGTAGGTGCGAGGGGGGACTTGTTTTGAGGTCGCGTCTGATTATGTATCAAGTTTAGGCACGGAGGCGCGGACGTATGCCATTGGGTTGTAGCGTTGCGGCACGTCGCAATACTAGCCAGACTGCTCTCTGAGGAATTGCGCGGCAGCTTAGAGAGTCCATCATGACTTTGCGTACACTATCCGACCCCAAAACATGAAGCATATAGGAACGACTTAATTACTTCCAAAAATAGGACGAGTCGTGATCATTTTGCCCCTGAAATTATTAAAATTCGTCTAGAAAATAAAAAGATATAAGGACCCAAAGTTAGTACTGCTGTCACGCAGTTAATACTGCTGACAGACAATTCGACACCCCTTACTTTAAGCCTTGTTTCGACACACATAACGACCTCTGCCCCCAAACCTTATAAAAGGTAAATTATAAATGGCCCAACCTAGTTTTCAAGGGTACTTTTACCTTACCCTAAGATCGAGTAGCAAGGTCACAAATTAAAACCAAAATACTGTCCACGCAATCAGCACATGCTGAAAAATAAGGCCCCTTTTATTTTTTAAGTCTGGAAGACTGCCTTGCAACCCACGCGTGTTTAGCCCCATTTTTAACAACTTAAACGACGTTTTGAGACGAAGCTTACTTAACGAATATTGTAGACAACCCATCTGAAATTTCACATATGTTTTTAGTTTCCCATATCGTCAATTAACGAACTCGTAAACTATAAAACTCTAAGACGACTCATGTTAAAAACTTAGTAAAATATAAGTTTAACTCAAAAAGTAAACGTCAACGTTTCATCTAATTAATTTACGTACATAAGGACCAAACCAAGGGCTGACCCAAACTAATAATTTAAAGTATGTACAACCTAGTTTCTTAAATGTCCAAAGTCATAAATTATATACTTGGCAGTTTTTGACCACGTTGACCCGATAAAAAGTTTTTACTATTTTTAAAATGAGGAATTATTTTCAAATGTCATTTAAAATCCACTTTATAACTCAAGCACACACTAGGGACAAGATTGCAAGTATTTATATTATTATTTTTCCGTTTAGTGAATATGTTTTGTATTTATACATAGGTTTCGGATAAAGCCCTTTTTATCGTTTTTCATGCTACTTGCCTTGCTTCATACATTACGTATCTAAAAGAAGAAGTTTCATAGCCCCATGTTTTTTAACTGATATTAATGAATTTACAAAACTTTTTGTGTGAAAACAATTGCTTTGTTTTTACAAATTGGACGTAAGTGTACATTTTACCATGATTACGTGTTTGCCTAAGTAGCGATAACCCTTTGAGCCCATTATCATGAACTATCAATTACTTTGTTGGGTGACGCGAATGTATAAAAAGATATAATAGGGTTGACATCCCATCCAGGTAAGTACTCTCACTGTGTATGGAGTGAACTAACGGATGTAAACAAATGTCGATTCGGATGTTTCCCCCCCCCCCCCCCACCCCCGCCCGCGGGTTAAAACATCATCACGGTCTAATGTGGCAATATATATATTGCAATTCATAACATGTCGAGCTTCGTGTCATGAGCTTAGGGAAAAAAAAACAAAAAAAAAAAAAAAAAGAAAAAAAAAAAACGTAATTACATTTGTGATGTTTCAAGTTGGCATTATCATACACTTTGAAATCTTACGGTCCTACATTTCATTTACAAAAAATCTATGAATTTACCAACTTTATGTTGACGTTTAAGCATGTTTTCTCAGGTCAATGCTGATGCAAGAGATACACAGAGATACATGGGATAGTCCCCCTTTTGGTGTCATGCATAATGAATTGGAGTTATTATATTTTGGACAATTGTCATATCTAGAATCTAATAATTTCAAATGTTAACCATTTAAACCTTGTGTGCTTTGTATCCAACAATTTCAATAAATCCATGTATCGTAATTTTTAAACGACTCTTTTTGAGGTCGTTCTCATATCTTGTGCTATTGATCTGTAATGTAACGCTCCCGGATACACATTATTCTGCTGCGACCCAATTTGGAGGTGTTACAACAACCCTCCCTAGCCACTCAAGGTCTCTTAAAAGACTCTTGTTTCATTTCTCACAGAGATTATACGCATTTCTATCAACTTTCTCACTCCAAGTTAGTTGATATTGAAAAGGGTGGCCAGTCCTGCTCCAGCCTTCCGATCACTAAATCAAAGTGTACAATTTGAGTTTAGAGCAAAGATATTCATCCATAAATCATCAGTAGGACACTTGTCAATTCTTGCTTGCTAAGTCACACAATGTGAACAAGATATATATTAAGATTCCTACGCATTATCCTTGTGATTTTGCCAGAACAGTCAGAGTAGAATTCAATCACAATGAAGATGAAATCCTCTTGTGCCAACACAAACAAGCTCATGGTAGGTAACTTGTGCGATTCTTTATGAATCAAACTTGTGACAACTGGAAAGAAATGATGGTGTGATTCTATAAGAATCAAACTTGTTCCAGGAAATGGATCAACGGTTGTTAATGAATTTTTGAAATGATTAACACTCTCGGTGTGTCACAAAAACACTTTTGCAAGTGATACACCGATTGATTTTCAAATCAATTTTCTATTTTCAATCGGTGAGATAGTAACTCGCTGGTTCACTCTTATCGTGCTGTCTGCTTTGAGACGTTTCGATAATGAGAACATGCTGAGTTTGATGAATCTAATACACATGTGTTAGAAGACTCTATACTTCAGCTATAATCCTGTCAAGGATATTCATCTTAAATTGAATCTACCTGATCACATGTCGATCCTTACAGTTTCGAAGTTACACCAAGCCAAACACGGGCGAATACAAGCCAAATTCTCCCCTCTTTATTGCTAACTGTTTTAATGCAGGATACTTAAAGATGGTGGTGAAGGTACCTGATTCCAGCTGACTCACAAGATTCATAACCACATGCTCATACCCGACCGACAAACATAAAGACATCATGAAAGCTCAAGTACATGTTTCAAGACTTCCGCTACTCTGATACCGTACGTCTTTCTTGAAGTGACGAAGTATTAAAGTCAAAGAATTTCAAAGAAGTTTCTGTCACTCTGATACCGAACGTCTTTCTCGAAGTGACGAAGTGTTAAAGTTAAAGAATTTCAAGAAAGATGCAACATTAAAGCTTTCTAAGTCAACAAATCAAGAATGGTATGAGCATGTCGGTCTAGAAGTCACAAGATCACAAGATGACAAAGTCACAAGATGGCGAAACGAGATTATGCTTGGTTGATGATCTCACAGTGCTCAAGATCACATCTCCACTTACAAGTAAAGATAAAGGAACAAGCTCGAGCCTAAAGTCAAAGATTACTACAACATATTCACAAGAGAAAGTCAAGTTTACGAGCTAAAGACTAAGAGATATAGCATAGTATGCTAGGTTTAAATTTTGTAAAATGGAGTGACCTCCCTTAGGGGGAGATTGTTGGAAACAAGAAAAGTACGGGTCACTTCCAGTTGTAATAGTGCTTATCCTAGTAATGTTAAATGATTTAGTCTAGTAAAGGCTAGTCTGGCTTAGGTGAGGCCATGGAAAGCCCGTTAAGCCCATGGGCCGGCCAGTAGTAGTTATATACCTCCCCCATCCTTGGATAAAAAAAAGGAGGGTGGTTGGTTGTTTCATTTCTTATTTTTCACACACATAATAATATTATCATCTTTCTCTCTCTAGAAACTTTCCAACCCACTTCTCTCTCTAGTTCTTGCATAATATCAAAGATTACTAGTATTCTTCATCCTTGTTGACGGTTGTGGCTTAGTGGCCCACAAGAATGAGTGTCGATTAGTTAGGATTAATCATGATTACGTTGGGTTCATTATCGAGGTGACTTGGCTATTTAGCAAGATTGGTAAAATGAGGGATTTGACCAGATGGGTATGACCCCATGTGTCGGAATGAAATTGTTTTGCTAAAGCTTCATGGTGAGCGAGCACGATACGTGACAATTATCGTCAATGCTTGATTAAGAACGGGCGCGATGAATGCCTAGGTATTAGGCCAATTCATCAAGTCATTATGTAAAATGATGAATGTGCAAATATGCACTTATGTGATTGTGTGATTTAATTATGTGATTTTGCGTAATAATGCGGTAATGTGTTTGGGGAGTCATATGTATTCTGGAATATTTTCGTAACCGGTGGGGCAATTATTGAGAGAACCGGGAAAAAAGAAGCGATGTATGTTTTGGATTTTAGATATGATATATATTTTGTTTTTGGATTTAACATATGTCTCGAATCTATTTTTCCAATAAATAAAATTATCACTTTAAAAAAGTGGTGGTCTTTGCATAGATTGCCCTTCTAGATATTTGTAGGATTTCATAGATCGATCCAAGCTTTAAAATACAGTATATTTTAAAAATCTTGAGTGACCTTGGAACCTGATTCCAATTATGGAAACTAGAAGGGGGGGGGGTTGAATAGTTTACAGGTTCATTTTAATTTGAAAGTTTGCTTTTAAAATATTTAGATTCGTGTTGTATGTTTAACCAATTCACAATATGAACAAGCAATATAACTATCTAAACTAAAGCTAAATAACAATGGCAATGATATGAAGAGATAAGGAAAGGAACAATCAAAACAAGACGCCAAGATTTTATAGTGGTTCGGCTACAAAGCACCTCTTCGCCCTACTCCACTCCTCGACTATCCTACTCGATATTTTACTGTGTCAACAAGCTCCCTTTAGGCGGAGAAAACTGTTTACACGTCGCTTACGTTGTTTTCCGACACTAAGCTAAATGTCGAGTCCTAATCTTAGCTAGAACCAATCTACCACTTCACAATCAATACACAATCACTAGATCTACACTATCGGATTTACACACAATCCGAATCACACAAATACACAAGATAATTACAATAGAGATTTGGTACTTAGAAGATAAGAGGAGAGATCACTAAATAACAATTCGTTTCTTGGCTAATACGAATGTTCTTCTCTTGCACTTGAATGAGAAAGAAGAGATGAGAAGAAGAGATTAGATCACTTGAAACAAGATCTAAGAATGTTAGTGATCAAGAGATTTTATAGAGAAAAAGAAAATTTTAGAAAGAGAAAGTAATCTGAAAATTTCATGCTAAGAGGTCTGATTTTCTACAAGAAATAGTGTAACGACCCAAACCCGCTCCGGAGAGTAGGCCGAAACGTCATAATCATGGTGTCATATCAAAGCATAATAAAGGCATAAAGTCATAAATGATAACATAGAACAAGGTGGAAAGCCAGAATCAAACATCGGCTCCCGATTATGAGATCAACATGAATAACGTAAAAGAAGTCTAAATAACTAAAACATGTGTCCAAGATAGTATAGCACATCAAAGTGTCTGCGATAAAAAGAAAGGAAGCTAAATGGTCACTTCCTAAGCACACACTCTCTCAAGCCCAATCTCCCTCTAGATACCTGCCGTATAAGAAAGAGAAAGAAATACGGCTGAGCATAACGCTCAGTGAACGGATATAATAACAATGTAAGTAATAAGTATGAATCCTGGATAATAAGTATAAAGCAGCGGAAAGATCATGAGTGTCATGAGGAAACCTGGAGAATACATCATGAAGGAATAGGAAATAAACATGTAAAACATGGTAACGTGAAGTCAAAGATGTCATGAGATATCATGGATAGTATAAACATAAATAATAAGGAATGCCCACGAGCTCATATAATCATACATGTCATAATAATAATGTCGTGAATACATGCATATAATAGAGGGGCTGCCTCAACATGTAATAGAGGGGTGACCTCTTATAATAATATGGGTGGAGGGATCAGCTCCAATGTGATGGGATGTAGAGCACACACCAACCAATCACCATGAACGTGTAAACATGTAAACTAGGATGCACCCATACGCCCCTGAATAATAATGGCCAAACATGAAATATAATCTGGTAACATGAAAAGGGACGCCGCGTGAAATCACTCTCAACGCGAAAGAGTCGTGACACAGGTGCCTCATGTGTCACGGTCATGGTACCTCCATGACTAGGTGGTAAGTCATGTAAATCATGGTCATGCGTATATATAGCTCGGGCAATAGAATAAGTCTTGAAATCAAACATGTAAAGGATCATGGCAAAAGACATAAAAATGGGGAAGCATAGCAGTTCTGGGGATGAATCATGAAAAGAAAGAATGTCCTTACTGAAAGGACGGAATATCCGTACCTTAAGTCCAGCAAAGAAGATGAAAGAGAAGGATGAAAGAGATGGAAACTACTCCTGCTTCACGTGATCTACATGTTAAAGGACTTGTATAAGTTACTTGTTCATGATTAAGGTATCTTTCCATTTTTAGTAATATCAAATTATCATACTCGTTGTCTTTTGAAAAACATAAATTTCGCTTCCGCTATCTTTTAAAACTAAATTATGCTTTCGCTACATTTTACTTATGCTTTTGCAAATGTTTACTTTCTTTTAAACCTTGTAAAACTTATCTATTTTTAAATAATGCAACGAATTATGATTTTCAAAACGTCTATTAGTGGTCATTCTCTTGTGCCTTGTGTTTGAATTATGGTGACGTCACGCCCTAGGACACGTATTCCGTCCAGGCCCCGTCTAGGGGTGTGACAGATTGGTATCAGAGCCAAGGTTATAGAGAACCAGGTAGAATATCTAGGTAGAATATCTAGGTCTGGTCTATAACCAGTATGTAATCCTTATGTGCTTTTATGTGTGCCTTATACGTGTTTTTGCTATGAGCTTACGCTTATCTTTTCTCTACGGTTATCTTTCTCTGAGTTATCTGTTTCTTTGGCGGTTCTCACTTCTCCGCGTTTACATTCGCCATACTTTATTCCTCTATTTACTTATATGGAAGTTGTCTATATAAATATTAAACACTTTCTAAGACATTGTAGAGACACAATAGTCCTCTAAAATATTGTCTGAAACATTAATGAGCGATGCAATGGTCTCGAACTTATTATTCATAACTTATAAATATCTTAATTACGCGAAACCCGACCAACGGTTTATGTTTACATGGAATTATGTATGAATCTAAGTTTCACAGTCTTGTATGGGCGTGACTTGTAACTAGAGGTTTATATGTTATTTGCATTAAACACGTTCATAAAATCTAATCTTATTACTTAAACCAATACTCATCAGCTATTTTGAACTCTATGTCGATCTTCCCTAATTGTTTTACTCCCCGTCTCTAAAGACGATTTTTAAACACTCGTCCCATACTTATTAGAGTGCATGCATCGTATTTTCATCCACCACCTTGAATCAGAAATTATTAAGTCGGCTAATTTATGATCTCTTTATTTGAAAGGATTGGGACGCCTCTTCATTTAAATAAATAAATTATATAAATTAGTCTATACTTATTCATTTATTCGACTTATTTCATTTCCTTTACCCCGTTCGATTTTGAAGTAAATACCGACAGACAAACAAGGAAAATATCCACAATGGGGGATGGGGGGGGGGTAATGAGTGATTGTAACCCAAAACGAAAAATTGCTAATGCTATCGAAGCTAATATTGTTTATGAGGAAAGAATCCACATGGCTCGCGACTAAATGGATTAGGTCGTACGTTAGGAAAACCAAGGTAGTAAGGAATGCCGACAACAAAATAAATGACAAAAGGCCGTGAGAGCTTACATTGCTAAACCAAATTACAAGGATGGATATGTAGCAAAATTCCCTTCTACAACAGAAACAAAGTGGCTCCACACTACCTGTGAAGTGCAATAACTACAAAGAGTGTTTGGCCGAGTGAGTAGGATTGTAGAAACCCGTTTCGAAATTCAACTTAGAGCCGCAGTGGCAAAATTAGAAATCTGAACCCTGCAACCTATTTTAGGAGGTTAAAACTTGTTGGGCTTCTAACGCCGTCAAATATAACACTGATGTTTAGGAGAGATTTCCTTATCTAGTGAAAACCTAAGTAGACTTAGACAGTAATCTCGAAGAGGTTTTGCAACAGTACTTACCTGTGAATTTTCAAGTATTGGGTGGTTTTTCCTAAATCATTCGTTACAATGTGTGTCATGACGATTTGTCATTACACTTCAATTCTCTAGTAAAAAAAGTAAGCTACTCCTTTACCGTCCTTAAAATCCATTTCACTATATTATCTAACTGGATTGGTGGTCATATGAACTATATTAGGTGTCGTCTTATAAACAATTGTTATCACGTTTATGAACTATTTTACACCAGTTACAAACCATGTTTGCTGATAGCTTCTTGCATATTTTAACACCTTATAAACTATTTTGATATCATTCCATGACCCGTTTTGTCAACATTTTATAATTATCCTATTATTACCTCATAACTTATTTGACTATCAATTAATGAACTAACTCGTTTCCATCTTATAACCTATTTTACGGTTAATATAAACTCTTTCCTACCATATTATAAATTACCTTGTATCCATCTTTACAAACTAAATCGTTAGTCACATAATGAATTGTTTCGTTTGTCATTATAAATTATTTCGCTGCAATTTATAACTATGTCGTCATCATCTTCGAACTACTTCGTGTCTTTTATAAACCATTACGTTGTCACTTTATAAATTATTGGGTTGTCAACTTGTAAACCATTTGTTACCATTACATTATAAACCGTCACGTAACTTTCTCGTAAACTATTTTGTTATCACCTCATAAAACATTTCCTGTTATCTTACAAAATACCTTGTGTCGTTATATAAACTACCTTGTTTTCATTACCACGAACTATTTTGCTACCTTATAAACTATATCGTTTATACCGTATAAAGAATTTTTTTTAACATACATTAGTTTTGACGAAATGAGCTTTTTATCGTTAGTTCCTAAATTTCCATAGCCTGTATTCACCTATGTAAATTCAAGGAAGGATCATCTATGCTGGGAGTAGTCACCATAAAATTTTGTCAAATTACCTTTATGTTCCATATATATATATTTGATTTTTCTTTCCGTCCTCTACATTGTCAACGAGATTATATTGTACTTGTGTTTTATTAATATTTTGCGTGCGTATTCATGAGTCGTGTCAGTCAGTATTCGCATCCGTAAGCGTCATAACTAAGTAGCTTTTCTTTAACCTTAGCAGTGGAAACACCACAACCTTAGCCGAGAGACTAAATCATGCTTCCTTATCATTGAAATTACGATAAGGGATTCTAAATGAAATGAGCATATCACTCTAATTGGATTATAACCAATAGAACTAGAAGATTTTCTTCAATATACTTACCTTTTAGTGAGATAGAATCACGTGAATTATGAGATTCTCGTACCGACAAAACCTCTAATTGATCCTTCAAGATGTACAAGGACTACCGAAAATTTACAAGCTAACCGTTACCCGTTACCAAGTAAACCGATATTTTCGAGTTTCCAACTACGAGGATTGGCGTCTACTCGAAAATCGACCGTAAGGACTATCTACCACAACTGAAAGTTTCATGAGAAGAGCACTCGACACACACCTAAAAGATTTGGGAACACTACCGATATGACATGAGTATGAACTCGAACCCAATAATCATCGGAATCAGTTAAAAAGATTTAGAAATGCGATCGTGTCTTACCATTCAGCATCACCTTAAGACCTCACTTGAACTACCTTATCTCATTCTTAAAATTTTTACTCTTACCGTTACAAAACCTTGCGATCATGACGTTTGTAGGAGCTAACGACTTGTTGCACTTTTAGCAATGGATTTGATTTCATCCCTTAACTAACGACTGATTATGATATTTCGTCACGTATCACTCTGAGCTCATCGTGAGCTCCTCCTATTGTTGACCTTTTTTGGGGATATGTTTCTTGAAAAGACCACTCTTCGCATTCCTACGTTGTGTTATGGGAGTTATTGTTGCTGTGTATTCTTATACTTTTGATTCACGACTCCATATGTGTGTGCTATGATTTTCAAATTTAGTAAAATGAATAAATATTTTAATAAAGATTTTTTGATGATTTCGGATATATAAATTGTTCTTGTCGAGAGGTTGTGAGATTTGTTAGTTACAACAAAGATAGCGATGAGGTTAGGCTTGAATTATAGTGAATTTGGTTGATTAGTTTTGGCATAAAAGAGTTTTGGATAGTTTGGAAAAATATGGCGGTGTTATGGTCAAGTTTATGGTCAAGTCAATGGGTGATTTATAAATATATAGTTGATGGTCCAAGTTTTAAATGAGGGTAAATGGAAGTTTAAAAGTGTTTAAAAGTCTTTGGAAAACAGTCGTGGAGCTTCTTAATATCAAAACGAAGGTTTAGGAATTTTCTAAAAATGGTAAGTCGTTGCCGTTGGTTGTTTTTTAAAATACAGCAAGTTTTTATATATATTTAGCGAGCTAAGTATTTTGGTTAGACGATAGGGTTTCAATAGTTCATTTTTGGAAAATTTAGAAACGGTTAAATTAGGGGATACTATTAACGCCCCGAAACTAAAAACTTTTCCAAAATGGAAACTTTCTATAAATAGTAACTTTTCGTAAGAACGTCGTAACATCTTCATAAACTTAATAAGTTCGTAAAAACGCATTTTATTGACTAAACTAAAGCACAAACATACATGGTTGTATATTTCCTTATTAAACGTTATGTGCCACGTCCCGTTATTATTATTATTTCTCGTTCTACGACGCGTCTATTTATTAATTTGTGATTAGAGCCGTTCGGTTATACTTTATTTGCATCGTCTGCTTATGGTGTGTTGAGCCATGATTCATCCTCGTACTTCCTAAGTAAGTTGAATACTTACATTCATTAGCCTCGTCCGATATTAATCGTCAAACCTTACAGATATCAGAAACTCGACTCCGCCTCTAAATATTTGAAACCCTTATACAGACATACCCACACGCCCACACTTTCTCCTTCGATGGTTTCACTATTAAGAGACTTTCTTTATAACGTGTTTATATAAATCATAAAACTTGTAATGATATTTTTTTAAAATACCTATTTGATGGGTTGAATATACTGGTCAAACGTAGCCAAAATTTATGTTTATTAAGAAGTGTCGAAACATCAAATTTTGCTGAAAAAAAAGTATCAACGTCATGTTTAAAACTAGTTATTTAAAATCTCAAATTCTTTATTCCTTGACACACATCGAGTTAACAAAAATTGAATCCTAGGTACGGGATTCCTTATAAGGTAGTAAAGTCACAACCCAAATTTTTAGAATTATTAATTACTCATTTACCCTTTTGCTTTTTGGTTTCCGACTTGACTTTTTTGACATTTGACCCTTTACGGTCACATAAAAAACGATTACCGCGTAGCCGGTAAATTTTTGAAACGTATTTAAATAATAAATCATATTATATATTATTACCTCTCATTTACAAATTTATTTTTCAAACGTATTTGACTTGAAAACGAGAAGATATAGGTTATTCCTAAATTGACTTATCAAAAATGACCCGCTAAATTACGTTATCACGACTCGACCTAAAGCAATTTGAGTAAAATGACATTTTGGACAACGTTTCAGTTTACGAGACTCGAACGCAAGCAGAAAATGACTTAAAAACCTTTGCAAAAGTTTTTTGAACACCAGCACGCAACGCGTACTGACACAAGAATATTAAATTTATATTTAATTAACACATTTATAAATAAAATAATTATTTATAAAATATTTAATGTTTTTTTCAAAAACATTTGTTAAAAATGCGAACATTCGAATTAAAGTTTTATTTTTACGGGCAAAGCTTACCCGTGATACCCAAAATAAATAATAGATATTTTAAATAAGTTTTATAAAAACATTTATAAAATAAGTCATGTAAATACTAATTTTTATAGGAAAAATGATTTGGAAAACAATGGCGCAAGTTTCGTGTTTTGAATAATCCGTTAAGTAGCCCAAACGTATCCCGAACCGATATTTACCAAAAGTTTCACTTTAGGCCCCTCTAGTTATATTTTCACCATCACCCCCTAATCTATATTAAGCTTGCCACTTTTGTTTTATACTTTTAAGTATAAATAGATAGCAAATAGGGTTTTCATTTCATTATATCATAAACTAAACACACACTTCCTCCCCTCCTCATCTTTTCGGCGCCGACACCCCTATTCTGGCCAAACTCCGGCCAGTCGCCACCATCATTATAACACCACCTTTATCTGCTCACCACCTGCGTCATCTCCCATTTTATCCCCATACCCCACGTGATCCCCTCGCCTCACCCTCCCTCCGCCACCATCTCGCAGCCGTTGCCACCACATCCATGCCAACCACCACCTCCACCGTAACCACTTCACCACCACGCTGCCCCGACACCCTCGTCACCACCTTCAACCCCACCGCCATCACCACCACAACCACCCTTACCATCCCCACCTCACTACCACCTCTTAAACACAACTAGGGGTGCGTTTTGGTTGGCTGTGTAACAGCTGTGACCATCTCCGCGGCAGCCTCGTGGCCGTCGTCATCATCGTTGTGATTTATTTGGTCTAGTGTGCGGGCACGAATAGGATTTGTAGATGATTTGTGTTATCGGTTAATAAATTAAAAAATGAAAGATTTTATAAAAAATATAAACGGATAAAATGTGTTCTAAATTTGGTTAAACAAATGTGTTGAATATTATTTTCATTTTTGGTTTTTATAAAAATTAGGGTGCGTTTGGCTGTAAGTTTAAAACTGCCCAAATAGGGCGTTTAGATACGCGTTTAACAAGCCTATTAGGGGCGTTTGGTTTAGTGTATAAGCAGCCCAAAGGGGCTGTTTGGGATAACAACTTTAGGGGGCTGTTTGGTTCAGCTTTTGGGGTGTTTGGCAATGGGTTTAACAACCCATATAAAGTGTGTTTGATTTTGTTGATCTTTGGTGATTATTTAGTTTAATTAGATATATATTAAAACGTGGAAATTTTGCAACATGGATTTGATTTAGTGGGAAAACCTTGAGTTTTGGTAAAAAAAATAGTATCGTTGAATAAACGAATAAGTCATGCTGAATTTTCTACAAAATCCTATACTTAGTATTCTTCGCTACAATATATATTATCTTTGAAAACCGATAAAAAAGATTAAGTTATAGTTTAAAGAGATTTTAGTTATAATTATACAATAACCCGACAACGAATGAAATACTAATTTATAAAATATAATTTTATAAATTCCCGATTAGAACTCGTTTACCAAATTCGTAACTTTAAAACATTGTTTACTTTTACGCACAAACATTTTATTTAATTAAGTAGTGATTTACGAAAATGAGTCGAACTATTTTATTCAATTATTTACCTTCGCTTCTTATATACTTCAAACGATTCCTTTAAAGGTTTGTCTTTATTATATAATTCAACATATGAATTATATAATTATTCATTTTTTTCACATGTAATATATACGGAATATATTACATACCTTGCATTTTCTTTTCGATTTATTTTATTTAACCAACCACCAAACTATTTAAAGGGGGGGGGGGGGGGGGGGGGGGGGGGGGAAAACAACTTGAGATCTAAATCTTTTATCAACGTATCACATTCATCATTCTAAGTTAGTGGGTATTAGCCGATAAGTTAAGCTGCATCTTCTTGATCGAGCCGTTTCGTCTTTCGTTTGTGTTGTGCATATTAGATGCCTATCTGTCAATTGTTCTTCAACATCAAGGTGAGTTTATAGCCCCATGTTTTACTTGTTTTACATATACTTTACTACTTTTTGGGGTAAGAAACATGCTCGTTTACGTTACTGAATTTCAAACTCGTTTATAAGTTGATTACAAACTCGTTACATGATTGATGTCACACTCATTTTTACTTATGAATTTAAGTGCTTTAAGCTTTTACGAAAACGTTGATTTCTTTTACATTGGACACAAGTGTTTTTGTTATCGTTCCCTATTTATGTGTTGCCTAAGTTTTGCTTCAAACCACTATTGCACCGAACTATCAAGAACCGTTAGTCACCTAGGCCAATTGTATTGGTTACGTGAGCGCGAATGCGTAAATAAGCTATTGGGACTAATAACCCCTATCTGGTTTTTTCTAAATTAGCTGGCGAACAAACAGATATATGTCATGTCAATTGTGCGTTGTGGTGGTCTTTAGTTTGGGACACCGGTTAAGGGAAGGAATACTATGTGGCATGATATGATATGCCATGTTGTTATTAGCATCAGTGTTATGAGCTTAGCGCAACAATAAATACTGCATGTTAAGTGTATTTGTTATAACGGTCACATGTGCTTTAATGTGAATCGTAAACTGCAAGATTGTCACGATACGCTTTGAAATCCTTGTGGTCCCCACTACTTGGTTAACATTCCATTACTAAACCTTTTCCTAATACATGTGAGTGAAGCTGACTTTCCATCCAAACTCTTTATTATCCTCGTAAATGTTTTACTTAAACCTATGAATTCACTCAACTTTATGTAGACCGTTTTTACTATGTTTTTCTCAGGTGAATAGGTTTGGACTTCTTGACGTGCTATGTGGAGTCTACGTGCAATATGATACCCTATTTCAAGACTTATCAAATTAACATACTCGTTATCTTGTGAAAAACATAAATTTCGCTTCCCCTATCTTTTAAAACTAAATTATGCTTCTGCTACATTTTACTTATGCTTCCGCAAATGTTTACTTTCTTTTAAATCTTGTAAAACTTATCTATTTTTAAATAATGCAACGAGTTATGATTTTCAAAACGTCTATTAGTAGTCGTTTTCTTGTGCCTTTTGTTCGAAGTATGATGAAGTCACGCCCTCGGACACGTATTCCGTCCAGGACCCGTCTGGGGGCGTGACAAAACACGTTTCTAACATCTAAATATTATCAATTGAACACAGACCTAAATTCTGCTCAATTCTAAATGCTCTAACGCAAACCCTAACATGCAGCATGCATGATCATAACCCTAAACTAACCCTAATCATTATACCATCATTAAAGTTAATATATAATATGTATTTTATGTAAACCCTAGATCCATCACATTATTTGTTACATAATTTGAAAGATTAAACAAAAACTTAATTAAGATCATACCTAAATCTTCACTTGATTATACTTGAATCACACCTTGAATCTTGATAAAGAATTTTTTTCTTTCTTTAGGGTTTTTGACCGAACTCAGGGAGAGAAGGGAAGAAAAGTGATTTAGGGTTTTATTAGTTTTGTATTTATATCCTTAGAATCCTACTTATAGTCAAACTTTGTTTCCTTTTTTTAAACCGGCCGAATAACACCCCTATATATTTTTTTTATTTTTTTTATTTAATTATTTATTTACTAATTATCTTCATTACCTTAAGTTTTCATAAAAACCTAAGCTAATTTGGGTAAATCTTTTTACATAAACGCAGCTTACTAAACTTTCTAAAAATAACTTTTTATTTCACAATTCACCTTCTATATTTAGAAAGTTTGCTACAAACTTCCATATTTCACTCACTTAACTTATCTCCAACATAATACATTTCCCATAAATGCTTAACACAAAATCATCCAACTATTGACGTAGCATTGCATGCAATACGCCTTTCCTTTCCATTATCACTTGATATAAAAAAAAAAAAAAAAAAAAAAAAAAAAGTGAACAAATGGAATACTCAACACCAAACACAAATGCACTTAAACTGAGATGATCATACACCTCAAAACGATATCATGCACCTATTCAAACCACTTAGCACACATAAATTACACATAGCACACAAGAATCACACAAAATGAACTCTTAACCACTTCTAAAGGTATCACTAACCTGATTAAATCACGGATGTCACAGTATCCCCTCCTTGAGGAAATCTCGTCCTGAGATTTAACTAGCAGGCTCAACAACTCGGTCCACGAACAACTGTGGATACTTAATCCTCATCTGGTCTTCGTGTTCCCAAGTAAACTCAGGACCACGTTTCGAATTCCATCTAACTTTCACAAGCGCTATTTTCCTACGTTTTAACTTCTTAATTTCTCGATCCATAATCTCTACAGGTTCCTCGACAAAACGAAGTGTCTTGTCGACCTTGATCTCATCCAATGGCACATGCAAATTAGCATCCGCCAGACACTTCTTCAGATTTGACACATGAAAGGTGTCATGCACGCTATTCAACTCCTCAGGTAACCTCAACCTATAAGCTACAAGGCCAATCCTTTCAAGGATCTCAAACGGTCCTACATATCTCGGTGCTAACTTACCCTTCTTTCCAAAATGAACTACGCCCTTCCAAGGCGTCACCTTTAACAATACACGATCTCCCACCTCAAACTCTAACGGCTTACGCCTATAATCAACATAGCTCTTTTGACGATCTCTCGCCGCTTTGGGCTTTTCCTTTACCAACACTACCTTATCAGTCGTTTCTTGTACTAACTCAAGTCCAGTCAAACTACTCTCTCCAATCTCTGCCCATAGAACAGGCGACCTACATTTCCTTCCATACAAAGCTTCAAACGGAGCACACCGAATGCTCAAATGATAACTACCACCAAAATCGATAACACATGCCCTCATTATATCTTCCAAAGTCTGAATCATACGTTCACTTTGTCCATCCGCTTGAGGATGCTAAGCAGTACTCAAATCCAATCGCGTCTCTAACACTTTCTGCAGCGTCTGCCAAAACCACGAGGTAAATCATCCATCTCAATCTGAGTTGATCGTCACCAGAATTCCATTCCTTGCTATTATCTCATCAATATAAATCCTTGCCAACTTCACATCTTGAAATCTTCTTGTATAGCTAGAAAATGAGCTAACTTGGTCAGTCTATCGACCATCACCCAAATCACATCATACTCACTACTTTGACCTTGGAAATTTAGTGATAAAATCCATGGTGATTCTATCTCATTTTCACTCAAGTATCTCAGGCTGTTGCAGCAAGCCAAAAGTCTTTAACATTGCAGCCTTCACCTCTTAAACAAATCTGACAATTGCTAACATAGGTAGCTATATCCTTTTCTACACGTGGCTACCAATACATGTCTCTAAGGTTATAGTACGTCTTATCCGCTCCCGGATGTACCAAGTATCTTGATGCATGGGCCTCATCCATTACACTTCCTACCAATAGAACCTAAATTCGATCCATAAAGTACAAACTCTCGTCTCCTTTTCTTTCCATCTGTTGATCTAAACCATGTAGCCTTTCTGCGAGTACGTTCTCTTGCTTGAACGCCTCACTTTGGGCTGCCAGTATCATTCCTCTTACTCGTCTTGATTTCACTCTCTCTTTTCTACACAACGCATCTCCCACTACATTCGCTTTATCGGAGTATCACACAATCATTCTTCAAAGTCTGAAAAGCCTCTTCTTGTTCTATGCTCCACTCATACTTTTGATTCCTCTCAGTTAGGGAAGTGAGGGGGTTCAACAATCTAAAAAAATTCATGAAGAACGTCGGTAGTAACCTGACAATCCTAAGAATAATCATCCAATTCCTCACTGCCTCACTCTTACTCGGGTCCACATGAATACACTATGGTTGACCACGTGACCAAGAAAATGCACTTCTTCCAACCAAAACTCACACCTAGAAAACTTAACATACAGCTTCTCCTTCCTCAGTGATTCCAACACTAACTTCAAATGAACTTCATGTTCTTCCTTCGACTTTGAGTAGGCCATAATGTCATCAATGAATACGATGACAAAGCTACCTAAGTACGGTTTGCAAACCCGGTTCATTAAGTCCATGAAAACCGCTGGTGCATTGGTTAACCCAAAAAGGCATAACCGTAGGCTCAAAATGCCCGTATCTCGTTCGAAATACGGTCTTTGGAATGGCATCCTCATGCACTCATAGCTGATGATAACCTGACCGAAAATCTATCTTTAAGAAAGGACACCCTCCTCGTAACTGATCAAACAAGTCATCAATCCAGGGAGTGGATAACGGTTTTTAATAGTTAATTTGTTAAACTGCCTATGATCAATACACATGCAAAAAGAACCATCCTTCTTCTTCATGAATAACACAGGTGCTTCCCACGAAAAATGACTAGGTCATATGAAACCCTTGTCTTCCAACTCTCGAAGTTGTTCAGATAATTCTTGAATTTCCGAGGGTGCTAGACGATATGGAGACTTCACGACCGGCGTCGCTCCAGGAACTAAGTCTATACGGAACTCAACTTTTCGTTGCGGTGGTAGCCCCAACAAGTCTTCCGGAAACACATCAGTAATATCGCGCGCTGATATGTGAGAAATTACTTATCCTTTTTATACTAAAAATAACCCTAAAATGATCAAATTGTGCAAATTATTCTTGTATATTGCTTGTTTTGTTATTTGTGATGTGTAGGTACGGATATTGCAAAAATCATAAGAAAACGGTCAAAGCCGGGCAAAAACGAACACGAGACGGATAGAGTGCACAAGAGCCGGAAGTTTTCTATCAAAGTCAGCAAAAGTCAACCCTTGGTCAAACTTGGTCAACCACAAAATGACAAAAATCCTTAAAATGCCAAATAAACCCTTAATGTTAAATCAATTTCACTAAAAGTCCTTAAAAGTATAACAACGTTAGTCCTTTTTATTTAAAAAACTAACGGTCGTTAAGTTTTACCCTTAAACCAATACCCAAGCCCAAAACCAAAAACCATGGCGCGTTTCCCATTTAGCCCAAGTCAACCCTCATATTTACTCGGTCAAACGAATAAAAGAAAGGGGTAAAAATGGGCGGGAAAAGTGGTTTTCTACTGTTTCACCATCGTGCCCAACTTACCCTGCATCAAAATCATAAGGGTAAAATCCCATTTCCCTTCACTCAATTGACGTGGCTCAAGATACTTAGTACCAAGCTCCAAGCTGGCAAGAATTACATCACCAAAAGCTTTTTATTGACCAAGCTCTGACAAGGAAATGCCACGCGGGCTCAAAAGAAACACACAAAGATGGAAAAATTACACTAAACACAATGCAAAAGAAGCACAACCTCCCAATAAATGGGATTGCCATCATGGCAATCCGTGTGCTCACTTATTGATCTAACGGCTAAGAAAAGGGATCCAATGATTGCAAGGAATAAAGGGTCAAGATCAAGACTAAAGGGAACGTGTGAACAGACCTAGAAGCTTCTCCTTCCTCCTATAAATAGAGCTCACTCCTCACTCACATCTATATCTTTTCTTTTAAGTAGTTTTTTAGTAGCTTTAGAATAGATTTTCAGCTTATCCTTATTGTAATGCTTTTTAGCTTATTGTTTTTCAAGTTAATGTAATTTCAATTTCACTCTTGTACTCAGTTTTTCTATTAATAAAATGTTCAAGTTTACTTATTAATCAATTGTCTTTTCATATGTTTACTTCTATGCAAAATTATGGTTAAATAAGCTTGTATATTGTTTCATAAGCTCATACTACTCTAAAGCTACTAAAAGCTCATCAAATGCTTGAAAACTCAATGGAATTGGATGGCTGCTAAGAGTTTTCAAATAGGTAATAGTACTTGAAGGTCAAGTGTTAGGAATAGAATAGGAATTAGGATTAAGCTTAAGCTATAAGCTTAAGCTGCTTTGTTAAGCTCTATTTAGAGCACTCACCTCTGTTTAGCTGAGGTGGAGGTATACTTTTCCTTTTCCTTTCTTTAAATTCCTGCCATTCTAGCTTATCTGTCCATTTAGTTTAAATCTGCTTTTTATCTACTTATTATTGTTCATTTATGCTTAATGCTACTATTTACTTTAGTTTAATGCTTGTTTCCATTTCAATCATAATTCACATATAAGAACATATACCACATTGCACATCTTAAACCACTTCAACTTAACACATAAAGGATGCTCCATCAAATAACTACTTACTTATATCAAAATAAAATTGAAACGACATAAAGGAACGAAAGTCTCGCAAAAATTCCCAAAATACAAAATATCCAAAAGAAATAATCAATAACAACGTGACGAGTTAAAGGACGGAATAAAATTATGTTGGGCCTCGCTTGGGTTTGACTTTGCCTCCGCAAGAATCACCTGACTCCGCGGGTCCAGCCCTATTATGCGCATCCGACAAACGATCAACTATCCTATCTCCTTCGATTCTTCAGAGGCTCATTATAACTCTTAAGTCCAGGTAGGAAAATGGTTTTCCCCACGAGACTTTTAAGGGTGGGAGAAAAACATAGCCTAAAATACTAAGAAAGTAATACATATCATACCAGATAATGGTAGACAAAATAAATAAAATGACAACTTAGCAAAATACGAAGTATATAAACTATGCAAAAATAGAGGGGAAACATAGCTGTATTTTATTGCATTAAACAACTTAAGCCCTAAATAATCTACATGAAGGACCCCTAGATTTTGTCTAGGTTCATCCACCTAATTTCTCTATAAAAACTTGGCTTTGAACCAATTGTTCACACCCCGCCAAGGCGGGAAACGCGCAGGCGCCGACGATACGGATGTGGGAATCATCACAACACATTGGCGTCTAACATTGAAATGACGGAATTCATGTCAATGTTATGACATATGCAACATCCAAACTTTCTAACCGCGCAAAGACAAATAACATTCAACATCCAAATCAAAACAAATAAACAAAATCTAGATAACTAAACTTCGCCAGCTGCCTACAGTCCATCTAGCCACTTTTCCTAACTTTAACCTCATCCTGCTGACTACCTGAAAATGATGCGTATACGTCAACATAATGGTTGGTGAGAAACATAGGTTTTCAGACACCCATTAACCAAATCCATTTCCAAAATATTATTATCGAATACTGTGATTATAAAAAAATACATTTGCATGGCAATTATGCTAACTAACATACAAACTAACATGCAATTCAATCCAATCAATCACTCAGACCCCAAGCAGACGACCTCAATCGCTCTTGAATCATACCAAAGTCCCTGTGGTTTCCCCTTAGCCCAGGCTATGGATACCCGCCAGTAACCCTCTTGACTAGGCCATAATACCTTCTACTAAACAGGCCATGGATACCCGAAAGTAACCCTCCTGACTTAGTTCACACATCGATATCACATCACAAAACATGTACACCCCCACACCAAACCCCTAAATCATAATGCATTTTTAGTCACATAATAGCCCATGTATTTACGCTAACACATAATCACAGGAATTCAAAACTCATTTCAACACTTGCATCATTTCCATCCCAAGTTTAAAATGCAATAAAAAGTGGGACAATGTAACTCACTGGAATGCTCAAAACGCAGCTTCTAATTCCTTATCCACAACAATATACAAAACACAAATAACACGGGGTACAGGCGGTTCCTAAGCCAACCAAGCTAAAGCTCTAGTCCATGTAAACACATATATGATGGATGTCAAGGGTTTGATTAATACCATCATGGTGTCACCCGACACAAGCCCAAACTTAACCCCCTTATTAAGACATTACACTAGTTAACTACAATTTATTCCTAAATGCAGAATTTTAGTGCATCTTTACTAACTTAAAAACCTTACTTGCTGATCTTCATAAATTATACAAAAAATCACCTAAGTTTATTTATGAGTTTACTAACTACCTTGTGATTCCCAAGTACTCATTATATGTGCAACTATCCCAAATAAAATCCCACTTCAAAACTTTCCCAATTCAAATCTGATTACACACTAAAATGTATGGCCCTAATTACCATACTTAGACACACAATCAGAAGCTATCCTTTTAGGATTTCTTTATATACATATTGAAAATAATCACTGCAGATTTTCTAACCTTAATTCTACATTTAAGGTAGGGTTTTACCCTCCCAAACATGACCTAATTCTGACCCGTATTCACTGTTTTGACAACTTTTCTTGTAACCAATATTTAACTAACTTCCAGAACTCAAAATCATTCAAGGCTGGACTTTTTTACCTCCCCTCTCCTCTTCGCTCTCGCCCCCCCTCGGCTCTCATCCCCGCCCCTCTCACGTCTAGGCACCTCCTTGGTATCATATCAAAACACGTTTCTAACATCTATATATCATCAGTTAAACATACACCTAAATTTTGCTCAACTCTAAATCAAGTTCTAACGTAAACCCTAACATGCAACATGCATGATCATAACCCTAAACTAACCCTAATGATCATACCATCATTAAAGTTCATATATAATCTGTATTTTTATGTAAACCCTAGATCCATCATAAGTCTTGTTACATGATTGCATAATTCTAACTAAGTTAAGCATACTTACCTTTTCATTTCTTGATACTAACACCGATTCTTGGTTACTTCTTGATCAAGATTCTTAGTTCCTTGTTCTTAAGGAGGGGGAAGTCGACACCTAGGGTTTTGGGGCTGAATGAGTCGTGGTTTTTTATATATTGGCTAAGGATAACCTATCTAATTAACTTTCATCCTAATCCTACTAAAACTCCTCAAGATAAGGCCCAAAACCTTTTTCTTTTCTTTTTTTCCTTTCTTGGGCTGATTTTATATATACATACATATATTTTTTTTATTAAATTATTATTTACATTATAGTTTACATTACCTTAAATTTCTACAAAAATCTACGCTAATTTGGGTAAACCTTTTTATATAAACGCTTCTTACTAAATGATATGTGAGAAATCACATATCCGTTTTGTACCAAAAATGACCCTTAAAAGATGAAAAAATGAATATATTATGCTTGTATATTGTATATTTTGTCTTTTATGATGTGTAGGTACGGATATTACAAGAATCACATGAAGAAGGCCAAAACCGGACAAATACAAACACGAGAATGGAAAGAGTACACAAGAGACGGGTATTTATTAAGCTTTGGTCAACAAAGTCAACCATGGTCAAATTTGGTCAACTCATGTGAATACAAACCCTTGAAATTACCAAAAGGACCTTGAATGATAAACCATTTCACCAAAATGTCCTAAATCCACTAACACCGTTAGCCCTTTAATACTAATGGACTAACGGTCGTTAAGTAAAATATAAACCCTTTTATACTAAATCTAACGAGCCCATATCCAATAGAATAACCCAAGCCCAAGTCAACTCTCTTTTAAAATCGGGTCAAACGAAACAATGAAAAGAAAAGGGCGCGAATTTAGTTTTACTATTTACCTATCACTTTCCCTTTCACCCTACGTCAAAATAAACGGGTAAAACCCACTCCCATACACTCGTCCTACATGGCCTCAAAGATTCTAGTGCTAAGCTCCAACTCAGCAAGCAAAGACGTCATGCAAGGCAATGATTGGCTGAGCTGACATTCTCTGACAACAAGGAATGACACGCATCCACCAAAGAAACACACCAATTTGGGATTTTTACACTAAAACTAGTTCAAAAGAAGCACAAGGCCTCCAAGAAGGTGGGATTTACAAGCTGGCAATCCGTGTGACTTATCTCAATCCAAGGGCTGCAATTAAAGATGCCAATTCAGTTGGGGATCTATGGCTGAGATTAAAGGAGCGTCTAAGGGGCTAGAACCTTCTCCTCTTGCCTATAAAAGGAAGCCTCACCTCACACTCACAGGATGATTTTTTTAGTGTAGAAATTAGTGTAGCCTAGCTTATTTAGTGTAACATTTAGCTTATTGTATCGTTGTTAGTTTAAATTGATGTAACTTTCTTTTCTAAACCTTGTAATTAGTTTATCTTATCAATAAAAGTTTAGTTTCAATATTGTTCAAGTTTAATTCATGATTTACCTTTTTACACTATGATTTGATTAAGCTCTTAAATACTCAAATAAGCTTAATAAGCTGTCATTAATACTAATAAGCTAGCCTAATACTCAGTTAAGCTCTCAAAGCTTAACTGAGCTTATTAAACATCAAATCCACCCTCAAATGTACCTCAGCTTATTTGGAAGGGAAGCCAGTTGTGGAAGGGCTTCCAGGACCTCACCAGCTTATCCTAGATAAGCTGGAGCTTTGTAGATCAGTTCTTGGAGCAAAAATATAAGCCTTGTTTGTGCAAAGGCTTTTATAAGTTCTAATTGTACCTTTTATAGCTTAAGTTTTCATTCTGTCTTATTATTGCTTAATATCTGATTATTATTGCTTAGAGTAGCTTATTATTGCTTGTTATTGTTGTTAGAAGCTTATTTAGTTTAATTGATAGTTTAAATCTTAGTTTTAATGTATTTGATATAAAACAGTTGAAAAAACCAAAAATATTAGCATTAGTGAGAAGCTTATTGTTCCTGCTTATTTGATTGTTAAAATCTGTTCATTAGGTCTGTTATAAGCTAATAATCATCTGGTATTTGAGGTTTGAGTCTTAATTCTCATTTTTATAAGCTAAATATGGTTTTAAGCAACTTAAAGGGGTGTTTGGTTCATGGCAGTACTAACCTGAGTTAGTACTGTCCATAGCCATTTGGTTCTTTAGGTTGATTTTAAATCTCAAATTTAGTTTTATAAAATAAGGATTTAAGGAAATTGTTAGGTTTAATCAATTTTTGAAGGCTTGTGTTTTGATTATTTGAATCTGAGGTCCTAGCTCAGATTCATAAGCTCTTTATGCCTTAAACTGTTCTAGCTGCATTTGTTGTTCAATGTGTTCATGTTTTGATGTTTAAAAGATGTTGAAACCAAGTTTAAGAGGTCTGCATTTGTGATTTTGAGTTTTGGTCATTTTTGTGTCAAATACATCAGATAGTTAAACATCCTTAAGGCTTACTTTAAGCCGAAAATTAAGCTAGTTAAAATTAGAATTAGCTTTTAAAATTTAGTTTACATCTAGTTTATAGGTCAAATTTGATAGCTTAGGGCTTATTTTGTTTTTAATAACTTATTAGGTCATCTGTTTTAGGTCTGCAAATTAGACCTTTAGAGTTTTGATAAAAGTTTTGAAAAAAAATAGTATTCTGCCTCAACTAGTAATTTCAATAGGATTTTTCATAGTTTATTTGAATTTTAAAATGTTTTTTTATTGATGTTTTAAGTAGTGTTTAAGACTAGCTTTTTAGTGGTATTAGTGACTAAGCCATAATGATCTGTTTGTTTGCTAAAAATTAAGCTCAAAGTTGCCTCATGTTTACTGTTTGGGTTAGTGTTTTAAACAAATGTTAAGTGCTTATTTAAGCTTTTGGCTTATTGTCCTGATAAAAATTTGTTTAGCTCTGCTTATTAGGTTCGGTTTGAAGTAGTTTTAGCTTAATCGGTTTTGTTTTGAGCTTATTCAAGCTTATTGGTTTCTAAGATTTGTGCAAAAAGCTAAAAAATCTTTTAAGTATAAACTGTCACATTTAAGCTAAATTTCTGGCTTATTGCTTTAGTTTCATAAAAAGTTGTTTTAGTAGAAAATGCTTATTTTAAGCTGTTTAGCAAGTTCGTGAAGAAAGTTTTTAAAAAATAAAAAAAAGAGGAATTAGGGAAGTCAAGGGTGAGCAAGGCTCAAACCCTTGACCTAGACCATATTCAACCCTCTTTAACACACACTCTTCTACCATCTGCGCTCTTGGGACTTTTACGTCAAAGGGTGCACTTAATACACCTTTAACACCTTTTTGGGCTCTTTTAGTTATAAGCACTTCGAGTGCTTAATAGGCTTTTTCCGGCTTATTCATTTGAGCTCTTTCCTAGCTAGTATTTTTCCTGCATTCTTTATAGCTTAAGCTACTTTTAGGATTCTTCTGAGATTTTTAGTTTCTCTCCTAGCCTTGGAGAGGGGTTGGTTGTTTCATTTTTCCCATTTTCCACATAGTAATAAAACTTCATCCATTCCATATATTTTCTCTATCTAAACATCACAACCCACATCTCTCTTGTTCTTGGTTTAGATCATAAGATTACATGTTTCTTCAGAACCTGTGACCTAACCTTTCACACACACACGTCTTACAAACATCACACACTAACCACCAGCACCAGTAGGGCTATCTGTTATGATAGCCCTACATTAATCTTTTATACACATTTTCATTTTCTATTTTATTTAAAAAGCCGTAGCTTAATTTAGGGCTTATAGGGATTATTTTTAGTTCATAAATTTAGAAAATCAATCTTTGCATCGTATACACTTTGTGATTTTTCCAGAATTTTAGAGTTAACTTTACTATTTTTAAATCATTTTTGTTTATTAAAAACTTTAAAAATTCATAAAAAAATAGAAAAATAATCAAAAAAATAATTTTCTTTTTCTGAAAATTTTCTTTTATCATAATTTAGATTTAGGAATTAAATTTGCTTCCGTAGGACTTAAATTTAGTATACTTGCTTTTTAGTGTACGTTTCTTTAAATCCCGTTAACGTTTTTGTGCATTTTTCTTGTAGTTGATTTTAATAAGCCTTTAATTGCTCACTAGTATGTTTTAGTTTAAATTTGTGTTTGTAGATCTTTAATTTGATTTTTCTTTATTCCCGTTAATGTTTTTAGGTTTTAATTTTTTACTTGCTTAGTTATTTACCTTCTTTTATATGTTTTATGTGTTTTTAATTGTAGAAATAGATAATCAATTCAAAATCGTTGAAACCAATTCAAATCATTGTCCAAATAATAACGGAGTCTTAATTTCATAATTCTTGGGGTATAAACGACCAGGTGAACACTTACCGGTTAACATACGATATTTTTGTAAGATTTTCCTTATTACCTTTTTCCTCAAGGGTACTTAAGGGAGTTACCCTAAGTTTATTGATTATTCGGTGAAACAAAAATACTTTTGTGTATATATTTTTCTCCTCGTTTGTTTTCTTTAGTGCATGCGCACTAGAAATTCCAATTTTCCAAATAATTTGACCGTAACCATTCCGAGACATCGAAATAGAAAACGTTCTCCAAACGTAGTCGAACCCGAGCTTCGTACTATCGTTGAAGTTGCACCAATGGCGGAACGAACAATGGAAGAGCTACTTCGAGCACCCACGGAAGGGTATGGAGAAGCTATCGTTATACCGGAAATTAATGCGGATCATTTTGAGATTAAGACGAATTTGCTTCAATTAGTTCAAGCTAGCCCATTTCATGGTTTCGAGAGGGAAAATCCTCACACTCATATTAACAATTTCAAAAGGATTACCTCGACTTTGAAATTTAGGGATGTGCCGAATGATGTGATTAAGCTTATGATGTTTCCATACTCACTTGAGGGGGCCGCTAGAGTTTGGTACGATAAAGAACCTCCTAATTCGATCTTGACTTGGGAGGATCTCGTAACCAAATTCGTGAATCAATTTTTCCCTCCCTCGAAGACCACTCACTTAAAAAATGAAATCTCTCGTTTTACCCAAAAATTCGAGGAGACATTTAGTGAAGCATGGGAACGATTTAAGGAAATGCTTAGAGCTTGTCCCCACCACGGATTTACGGAGTTAACCCAAATAGATACTTTCTATAATGGTTTAAATGATAACGATCAAGACTCCTTAAATGCCGCGGCGGGTGGAAATCTTTTGAGTAAGACTACTAGAGAGGCTTTGAACATAATTGAGAACAAATCAAAAGTTCGTTATTCACGAAACAAATCGAATGTTTCTAGGATGAATACGAATTCTAGGGAAAGTTTTAGTAAAATGGATGAGAGAATTGATAAGCTTGCGGACCAAATTTCGACCTTAGTTGAGATTGTTTCTAAGAAAGTTGTCACTCCCGCTACGGTTAAAGCGGTTGAGGAACCTTGTGTTACTTGTGGTGGTGCTCATGCTTACTATAATTGTCCTAATACCGATAACAATCAATCTAGTGTTTGTGCTGCAACGGGTACTTACAATCAAGTAGCTCCTCCAAACCGTGTTAGCAACCACATGGCACCACCCGGTTTTGCTCCGGTGCACAATGGTCAAAATAGGTATAATCAAAATCAAGGTCAAGGGAATAATTTTAATCGGGGAAATAATTTTCATGGTAATCAAGGTTTTCAAGCTCAAATTAATCATGCTCTAAATTTTCAAAATCAAGGATTTCAAAACCAACCTTTTCAAGTTCCTAATAATCAAGTTCAACAAGGAGTTCCAAATGAGTTTTCAAGTTACATGAAATCTAATGATCAAATGATGAGAAACATGCAAAATCAAATCAACTCGTTGAAAGGAGAATTTAAGAATGAAATTCAAAATACAATGAAGACTCAACAAACCGTCTTGATGAATCAACAAAATGCTTTTCAAAATAATTTGCAAAATATGTTAAGTGGATTTTTCCAAAACCAAGCCTCAACTTCGGGTACTCTTCCGAGTAATACTATTCCTAACCCGAAGGGTGAGATGAAAGCAATCACTACTCGAAGTGGTGTTGCTTATGAGGGACCCTCGATTCCTACTAATCCTTCTCCCAAAAAGGTAGTGGAACGAGAAACCGAGGAGACAACGGATAAGGAGCAAACTAATTTCCAAGGAAGTACCGCTCACATCCAACCTCCGGTTAACCCCATTCCGATTCCGGAACCCGATGTTCCGAAGACTTTACCTAAGCCTAATATTCCATATCCTTCGAGACTTAATGATCAAAAGTTCCGTGAAAAAGCTTCGAATCAAATGGAGAAGATCTTTCAAATCTTTCAAGATTTGCGCTTCGACATTAGCTTCGCGGACGCTTTACTTTTGATGCCAAGATTTGCCCCTACGATTAAGAATTTGCTCATGAATAAGGAAAAGTTGTTTGAATTAGCTAAGATACCGTTGAATGAGAATTGTTCGGCGATGCTCCTTAAAAAGCTTCCCGAAAAGCTTGGAGATCCCGGCAAGTTTCTTATACCATGTGATTTCCCAAGAATGGATGTATGTCATGCCTTGGCCTATCTTGGCGCGAGCATAAATCTTATGCCTCTTTGCATTTGGAAAAAGCTTTCCCTACCCGAACTTACCCCCACTCGGATGACTCTAGAGATAGCGGATCGATCCATTACTCGTCCTAAAGGACTCGCCGAACACGTCTTTTTCAAAGTGGGGAGCTTTTCACTTTCCTACCGAACGTTGTTGTTGATTTTGAAGCCGATCCTCGGGTTCCTCTCATTCTAGGGAGATCCTTCTTGAGGACCGGCCGTGCCTTAATTGATGTTTATGGAGAAGAAATAACCCTTCGGGTTAATGACGAAGCCGTGACTTTTAATCTCGATCAAACTACGAGATACTCCTCTACATATGATGATATGTCGGTAAACCGAATTGACGTCATTGATGTTGCTAGTGAGGAGTATGCTCAAGAAGTGTTAGGTTTTTCTAATAATTCTTCGGGTGGCAATCCCACCATGACTTTTGAGCCTATTATTTCCGACTCTTTTCTTTCCTTCACTCCGTTCGAGGAAAGTGACTTCATTTTGGAAGAAATAGAGGCTTTTCTCAAGGATGATTCAATTTCACCGGAAATTGATCATGCCGTTTGTGATCCGGAGGGAGATATTTGCTTAATTGAAAAATTGTTGAATAATGACCCGTTTCAACTCCCTCCGATGAACCTTAAGCAAGTAGAAGTGACTAAGGCAAAATCTTCAATTGAAGAGCCTCCGGAATTAGAGTTAAAAGATTTACCATCTCATTTGGAATATGCTTATTTAGAAGGAATCGATAAGTTACCCGTGATTATTGCAAAAGGTTTAAAAGATGATGAAAAAGAAGCCCTCTTAAAGGTGCTTAAATCACATAAACGGGCCATTGCTTGGAAAATCACCGACATCAAGGGTATTGACCCTCGTTTTTGTACTCACAAAATCTTGATGGAGGAAGATAATAAACCCATGATCCAAAGTCAAAGATGGGTTAACCCAAAAATTCACGAGGTAATCAAGAAGGAAGTAATCAAACTTCTTGATGCCGGAATGATTTACCCGATCTCCGACAGCCCATGGGTAAGCCTCGTGCATTGTGTACCCAAGAAAGGTGGTATAACCATTGTTGCTAATGAGGACAATGAATTGACTCCAACACGATTAGTTATCGGGTGGAGAGTTTGCATTGATTATAGGAAATTAAATGAAGCTACTCGTAAAGATCATTTTCCATTACCATTTATGGACCAAATGTTAGAAAGATTAGCCGGAAATGAGTTTTATTGTTTTCTAGATGGATTTTTGGGGTATTTTCAAATCCTAATAGATCCCCAAGACCAAGAGAAAACTACTTTCACATGCCCTTATGGAACTTTCGCTTACCGTCGCATGCCCTTTGGCTTGTGTAATGCTCCCGGTACTTTCCAAAGGTGTATGATGGCCATATTCCATGATATGATCGAAAAGACTATGGAAGTTTTTATGGATGATTTCTTGGTTTTTGGGGATAGTTTTGCTACTTGCCTCTCCAATTTAGACAAAATGCTAAAAAGGTGTGAAGACACGAATTTAGTTCTAAATTGGGAGAAGTGCCATTTTATGTGTAAAGAAGGAATTGTGTTAGGTCATAAAATATCAAAGTCTGGGATTGAGGTCGATCGAGCAAAAATTGATGTTATAGCTAAGCTCCCTCATCCGACCATAGTAAAAGGTGTTAGGAGTTTCCTAGGTCATGCCGGTTTTTACCGATGATTTATCCAAGACTTTTCCAAGATAGCTATAGCTATGACTCACCTTCTTGAGAAAGAAACACCGTTTGTGTTTTCTAAACATTGTATTGATGCTTTTGAGACTCTTAAAAAGAAGCTTAACGAAGCCCCGATATTAGTTGTCCCCGATTGGAACCTACCTTTCGAACTTATGTGCGATGCTAGTGATTTCGCGATTGGTGCGGTTTTGGGACAATGAAAGATGAAGCATTTTCAGGCTATACATTATGCTAATAAGATAATGACGAAGCTCAAATTCATTACACTACGACGGAAAAAGAAATGCTTGCCGTAGTTTATGCTTTAGAAAAAGTTTCGGCCATATCTGGTCTTACTCTAAAACAATAGTGTATAACGGATCATCGGCTACTTAAATACCTTCTTAGCTAAACAAGATGCCAAGACCGAGAGTTCTCGGTCGGTTTCTCCTCCTACAAGAGTTTGATATCATTATCCGTGATAAAAAGGGAAGTTTGAATCTCGCAGCCGATCATTTATCTAGACTTGAGAATCCTCATAAGGATGTGTTAGAAAATAAAGACATAAATGCAAATTTTCCTTTAGAAACTCTTGGAGTCTATATATAGTTGGATACCCATGGTTTGCCGATTATGCAAATTTCATGTGTGGGATTTTATCGTCAAAGGGATGCGTACCAACAATAAGAAGCAAATTGTTTAAAGCGACGTTAAACATTCTTTTGGGACGACCCTACCTTTTTCGGATTTGTGCGGATCAAATCATTCGATGTGTGGGCCTTGGCCCAAGAAGCTTTTTATTATCTCCTCAAAAATTGTCTCGAAGGACCCGTCCGAGGGACCTTTTGAGTGACAATCTCACCGCTAAGAAAGTATTTGATGCCAGTTTCTTTTGGCCGACCATATATCGAGATGCCCATACTATGATCAAATCTTGTGATACGTGTCAACGTCAAGGCAAGATTTCATAAAGAGATGAAATGCCTCAAAACGCTATTCAAGTTTGTGAAATCTTTGATGTATGGGGTATCGATTTTATGGGTCCATTCCCGTCTTCACGAGGGAATAAATACATTCTAGTAGCCGTTGACTACTTATTAAAGTAGGTAGAAGCGAAGGCGCTCCCCACTAATGATGCTTGAGTTGTAGTTAAGTTTTTAAAATCTCTTTTTTTTTTTCCCCTTTTTTTTTTCGCCAGATTATGGAAACACCTAGAAGCTATTATAAGCGATCGTGGGACTATTTTTTGTAATGATAAATTTACTAAGTAATGTCTATAGTATGGTGTCATCTCATCGTTTGACTACTCATTATCTCCCTCAAACGAGTGGGACAAGTGGAGGTTTCTAATCGTGCGGCTTTGAAACGATTCTAGAGAGGTAGGTTGGTGGAAACTATGACTCGTGGTCTGATAAGCCTAGATGACGCCATCTATGGGCATTCTGTACCGCCCTTTAAGACACGATTGGTTATACTCCTTATAAGCTCGTGTACGAAAAGTCTTGTCATCTACCTATCGAATTAGAGCATAAAGCATATTGGGCATTGAAACATGCTAATTTTGATCTTAAAACCGCGAGTGATCACTAGAAGCTTCAACTTAATGAACATAATGAGCTTTGTGATCAAGCTTACGAGAATTCTTTGATATATAAAGAGAGGACGAAGAAGCTTCAGACTCTAAGTTCAAAAACCGATTTTCAATGTTCGGTGATTGAGTTTACTCTTCAACTCTCGTCTAAAAGATATTCTTCGGGGAAGCTTGAAAAACCAGTGGTCGGGTCTTTCACCATCACACAAGTTTTTCCATATGGAACCATCGAGTTATCTCAACCCGATGGTCAAAACTTTAAGGTGAATGGTCATCGTGTGAAGCATTACTTTAGAGGGGACATACCATCAAGGGTAGTCCCAGATCTTCAAACCATCCCTATGGACAACTAAATACGGGGATTGAGTCAAGCTATGTGACTCAGTTACCAAAAACAAAGCACTTCGTGGGAGGCACCCCATGCTTATCCATCTTTCTTCTTTCTTATTACTAATGTGATGTGAGGAGGCTTGTACTCTTCTGATTCTTGTTGTTTGTGCTTGTGATTGTTTGTAGGATTAAGCCGAAATTTTGAAGACTCTCGTGTTCGGTGTTTTGTCCCGGTTTACTCGAGCTTCCTAGCCTTTGCTTGCCATTAGTTTGGGGAAATCCAATATCCTAGATTATTATCGACTAACATCTATCTTTTAGCATACTTAATAAACGGCTTAAGATTTTTGTGATACTTTCTCCATGCTCGGATTATGCATTCGACTTTTTGAGTTCTAGTATGGGGTTTTGAGCCTTAGACTAGGAAACATTGAGGACAATGTTTAGTTTTAGTATGGGGTAGTATATCTTCGATATGATCTTACCTACCTTTGCCTGTTGTTCTCACGTACCCCGTTTTCCCGCAAAAAATTTAAATATATATATATATATAACCTCTTAAAAAAAGTGATGAAAAATAAAAATTATGGATGATGAAAGAAAAATAATAAGTGTTTTGACACGAATGTAGGCTTTCCGTTGGTGAGAACAAAAGTAAATTTTGACCCGACCGGTTTTATATCTTAGCTTTTCTCCTTAACGTAAATAGATTGAAATTTGCTAATCTTTTATACAAGGAGCTATAAAAGGCAAGTCTAGCTTGAAAAAGTCAAGATTTTGCAAGTTCCCATAATTGATTTTAAATATGCGAAGATCGATTTATTAGGCTAAGCATTCACGAGTTTCTTTCTTAGAAATTTTAAATTGTGAAGAACAAGAGATGATAGAGTAGAATATAAGTTTTCTTTAGTTTCTTTAGTTTTGTCCCGGTTCACTCGAGCTTCCTAGCCTTTTCTTGCCATTAGTTTAGGGAAATCCGATATCCTATATTATTATCGACTAACATTTATCTTGTAGCTTACTTACTAAACGGCTTAAGATTTTTGTGATACTTTCTCCATGCTCGGATTATGCATTCGACTTTTTGAGGTCTAGTATGGGGTTTTGAGCCTTGGACTAGGAAACATTGAGGACAATGTTTATTTTTAGTATGGGGTAGTATATCTTCGATATGATCTTACCTACTTTTGCCCGTTGTTCTCACGTACCCTGTTTTCCCACAAAAATTTTAAAATTTTATATATAAAAAAATGATGAAAAATAGAAATAGTTGATAAAATAATAAGTATTTTGACACGAATGTAGGCTTTCCGTTGGTGAGAACAAAAGTAAATTTTGACCCGACCGGTTTTATATCTTAGCTTTTCTCCTTAACGTGTATAGATTGAAATTTGCTAATCTTTTATACAAGGAGCTATAAAACGCAAGTCTAGCTTAAAAAAGTCAAGATTTTGCAAGTTCCCATAATTGATTTTAAATATGCAAAGATCGATTTATTAGGCTAAGCATTCACGAGTTTCTTTCTTAGAAATTTTAAATTGTGAAGAACAAGAGATGATAGAGTAGAATATAAGTTTTGATGCTAAACACCGTGGATTAGTTTGGATTTCTGTAGAGCTCATAGTGTGATATTGTGGACTTTTTCTCCCATTAGTTTGTTTCACCTTCCCCTTTTTCTAATATTATTGCTTTAATAAATGGTTGTGCGGTTTTTTGGTTAATAATTAGTTCATAGAAGTTTTCTTTAGTTCCTTTGTGATCAAGATGAGTACACATCAGGAATACTTAATTTGGCATACTATATGTATCACATGAATAAATATTTTGCTTATCCCTTAAAGAGCCTTAGGGTATATTATAATAACCCACAAATTTCACCAATGTAATATCTCTCTGTTATATAATATTTTTTTGCTTTATTACATTACTTACATTACCAATATCTCAATATGCAACGCAACTTGCATAACTAAAGTAAACGAGCTCACACAACCTATCTATGTCAATCCTATCTACATATATGTCAAGAAAACATGATAATATGTCAAGTCAATATCTTAATATCATTTATACAAAGTACATTACTCATATAATGCACCATTTGCAACGTTATATCAAAACGGGCTTTAAACCGTTATCATATACCTCTAAACCCTAATTCCATGAAAGGTTAATATCTAAAGTGAATGTACAAGCTGCTAAGATACATGTATAAGTAATATAACATCTCATTTGAATATACATTCCCTCTAAATTAAGGTATAAGTCTTTAAAGCATAATGTACAAGTCATTAATGCATGATATTCAAAATAGCCGTTTTACCTCTGTTTCCCCAAGGAATCATGTATAATCTATCAAGTACAAGTTACAAGCAAGTCATATAGTTCATTTACAATCCATATTCATCCTCATTTCATGAAATTTCAAGAAACCAAAATCAGAAACCTTAACCCGAGCTAAATACTAAACCGTGACCCGTTTCTTCATTTTTATCCATTATAAATCTCAACCAACACTCAAATAAGTTGTAATAACTTAATTTATAACATTATCAATCATATTCTATCTTAATTTCATCATTTCATCTCAATTATACACAAAATAAATCCAAGAAACCCTAAACGTGCCCAAATTTGACTTTGGACCTGTTTACTCATTTTCACCCATTTTAAACCTAAACCACCTATCAATTCTTGTTAATAATCCTTAATAAAAGTCTTGTGAACATATATCTAACATTATAACACAAGTGTACTCGAATTGGAAGCTTAAAAACCCTAAACGAGCCTTATGAACCCGTGTACACCTTTTCTTGCATTTTTGACCCATTTCATCATTTTACCTATTTTAAAACTCGAACCACTAATCCAATAATGTTGTAAACTCATAATATAAACTTTATAATCATTAATCCATCATTACTAATCAAGTATATTCGAAATCTAAGCAAGAAAACCCTAATTGAATTCAAATCTGACCCGCGACACCTTTTTCTCCATTTGACCTGTTTGAAACACTAACCATGCAATCAAGAACCTCCATGACACACCTCCTTCATCCATAAGCAGCTTACGATTTAGATTTTGCATCGTAGAGGTTAAAGATTTTATGAATTTCATTCTTAAAGATCGGATATGATTCCCTGCTTCACGTTTTCTTCGTTTTTAAACTTTAATCACTTCGATTTAGGATTTCCCTTAGCTTTTTCTATATAATTCGGATTATGTAAAAGTTTAAAAAAATCATTCTCGGTTAATTTTGATAAATTTAGTTTTTAATGATCGCATTTTCTATAATTCCGTATTTGTTTAATTGAATAGTTGTTTTACCTTTTTTATAGGTATTATGGTGTGTTTTTAATTGTATAAATAGATAATCAATTCAAAATCTTTGAAACCAATTCAAATCATTGTCCAAATAAAAACGGAGTCTAATATTCAAACTTCTTTGGGGTAAAACGACCCGTGAACACTTACCGGTTAACGTACTATATTTTTTGTAAGATTATTGCCTTTATTACCTATTTCCTCAAGGTTAGTTTTTGAAGTTGCAATACTTCGGAATTATTACATATACTATTTGAAACTTATCACTTCCTCTCCCTCTCTCGTCTCACTCTCTACACTCACTCTATCTCCATCTCTTCTCGTCTCCTCTCTCCTCTCTCTCTCATCTCTGGTATTTATGTTTGTGGTGTTGCCATGGTTGTTTGGGGTGTACTTTCTTGAATGATATGATTGCATATGTGTTGGGGTTTTTATCTTGAATGGTATGATTGCAAACACTCCTTTTGGCTATGGGGTTGTACGATGTTGGTTACTTTATGGGGTTAGTAGCTTTTTAATTTCGATTTAAGTTTTTCTTGCGCCCAACAATTGTATAGATTGTATAATATATAATGTATAATTAGGGTTACTAAGGTTAGGGTTTGTGGTATTTTTGTGATTGTTGGGGTTTGTATGTGTGATATCGATTGGATGCTAAATGGAGTCTGCTATCGAATCCATAATACCTCAAAAATAACCTCATAGTTTGGCTAAAAGCTGTAAGCATTGCGTTTTGCTTTATAGTGTAAGCAAAAGAGTCTTAAATAACCTCCTTATCAGACTCAATTGTGTATGGAATTGAAATAAGGAATCAATAAACACATGCAAAAAATATACAAACTATACAATATTATTAACAGTTTTATTGTAGGCCTTGCAATGCGTCTAAAATCGTAAATATTTGCATTTTGGCGGGGCAAAGTACTAACTTTAAAGGCATTGTGAATGCGCTTTTCTTGGATGCTAATGAATCTGAATTTCACTCTAGTCCGGTACCCGTATCTTGGCGGGGCAGCCACACCGGGATTGTGGTTGCAGCCATGGGGGGTACAATTATTTTGTGGTTTATTTGTCACCATTGCAATGCAATTCGGCTAAAAGCGTAACCATTCGTGTTTTGGCAGGGCAAAGTGCTAACTTTGCAGCCATTGCGAATGCGTCTGCTTTTCTTGGATGCTAATGAATCTGAATTTTACTTCGGTCCGGTACCCGTATCTTGGCGAGGCCGACACACTTGGTAATTGTATACAATCTTGTGAATTGTATGTATTGAATCTATTGATAATGTGAGACGTTCCTTTTTTGTGAAAAAGGAAAAAATCCACTTATTTTGAAACTGAATCGAGCCGTATATTGGTGGGGCAGCATTGTAACACCCCCAAAATATTGACAACGCAGCGGAATGACCACATGTGGGTGCTACTTCAAAATACACAGCGGCTAGATACAAAGAGAACGACCTTCTAAATGTGTCGTTGTGTAAAACAATCTCGTTGATTTCTGAAATCAAAAAAAAAAGAAAAAAAAATAATATTTTGTCCCATAATGCATCAGCCCCATGAAAAACTTGAATGTAAAGTCTCCAACGCACTTCCAATAAACCAAGCATCTAAATTCACCTGAGAAAAACATTCTTAAAAGTGTCAACATTAAAGTTGGTGATTCATAGATTTAGTTTAATATGAATGAAAGATTCACAAATAAATATTATCCACTGTGTTCATCACAGTACCATGAAAAATAGTTTAATAAAAATAATGCACGACCCATTTTATGTCACAAAAAGAGTACCAACTTATCCCAAAGAATTATAAAGAATGGCATGACCAATGTAATGTCCCCAAAATTACCAATCTTATCCCAGAGAGATTATATAAAAATGCCATGACACATTTAAATGAACAAAATGTTCCAAGTATTGTTATTTGTCGGGGGGCCCTATAGTCCCAACGTTATAAATCCGACAGGTTTATAACGTTCGTTCCAGTATAGCTAGTCCACCCGAACGGGTTGTCAATCCCCGAATAGACTATTTATTATATCATTCGCGTGGACCATCACGCTATAATGATGCGTTACCGCGATAGCTTAATCACCCGAACAGGGGATCCACGCCCAATAGATCTATTTCATAACATACGCGCTCACCCTCCAAGTGATTTTACAGTATCATGGACGGCTGGACGTAGACTTGTATGAACCCAATTCGGGCAGTGGAATAACAAAATATGTACTCCGTTACCGGTAGTCCCCTCCAAGAACACCCGGGTATGTAATGTAAAATATGTACATCCCGTTACGTTGTCCCCTCCAAAGAATCACCCGGGCAGTAATTTTGTTGTTATCAGTTTCAATCAGCCTTAACTAATCCGAAATCAATTGTCAAACGTAAAGTTATGTATTGTTGACCAAAATGAAGTCCAAAATAATAGTATCCCACAAGTGACTATGCATATAAGTAAGTATACCAATTTGTAATCAATCATGTAAATGCATTTGCAAACAAGCATGTTCTCACTCCCACATATATGTAAAACGAAAGGATAAAAACAGAGAGCTAAAAATTCACCTTGATCAAAATCCCTTAAAACAATCACTTTGTTATAAGATAACCGAGTAAGTTATAAGAATTGAATACAAGCATGTATCCCCCTCGCGGGTTATAAAACAAACAAAAGATAGAAAAGCGAGGTCTATGAACTCACAATGATTAAAGACCAACTAACAATATTAATCATTAAATCACAACTTAAACTGCAACGATCTCCGGTACCACGACCAATAATATGTCGATTCGATTATATACAAGTAATAAATACGACCAAGCGATGCGTACAACGATACCACGAATATCATAACATATTTTTATATGTAAACATACATCTATACATGTTATGAGAAATCACTTGTCGCGTCTTTAAGACCTTAATCCTTAGTATATTATATGTAATATATACTATTTTTATATGTCCCAATCTAACTTATACTCAATATTTACAGAAAGTTACTATTTTTAGACTCCTCGTTTTTAGAACCAGAAAAAAACAATGAACCTTAAAACTATTATTGAAATAATATAATTAACCGACTTTATTTTTATCATTCAAATCGACTCAGAATTATTAATAAATATTTAATTAAAATATATGTTGACTTTTAACGTTGACCTTAATTTGACCCTTCTATATCTCAATTTTAAAAACTGATAAGCCTCGCCGGCAAAAGTAAAACGACATTACAACAACGTTGTCTGTTGTTTCGCCGGAAGCTGAAACTGACTCGAAGTGATCAAATCATTTAATTAATATTATGCACAGATTAATATATATTAAAATTAACTTATTTTCTACTAAAGTATATATTTCGATTACACTCCAGTTTCTTCGTTATGTGGATTTAAAAGTCCCGTTTTATATCAAAACGTCCGTAACAATATAATTTGTTACCTTTTGGAAACCAAAGTCTAACTTATCAAAATCTCGAATCCCGAATCCTATGTTCCGTTTTCTGCCATTAATTATTCGTTCCAAAATGCGCCATAGTTCATTTTTAGTTCAACTCTCGTCTAAAATATATCTAATATCGCTTATAGATTTATATCAATCCCGTTTTTATATTTATATCACATTTTTATTAGACGTCGCAAGTTTATTAGATTTTTATCACATATTATTATCTCGATAATAAATGAAACAATTGAATGCTTTTAAATTAAACGCACCCTTTTTCGGTGTCAACACAATCAAACGCACCCGTTTCGGTGTCACAATAACAAACGCACTCATTTTCGTTGCAAACCAAACCCGACGCCCCGGCTGTCCCCGGTTGTTTCGCAGCCAAACACACGCACCCGACCCGGCTGATGGATAGCCAAACGCACCCTCGTGGGTGGTTGACAGCCGAAACCAACACACCCTATGGTGGTTGTGACTGCCAAACGCACCTTCGTGGTGGTGGCAGTCAACCGAACGCACCCCTTGGTGTTTTTATTACAACCAAATGCACCCTCGTCGGGTGTTATAAACCCACAACCAAACCCCCCCCTTTTCTTGTTGTTACAAACCACCCGCACCCTTGTGGTGATATGGTGATGGTGTTGATGTAGATGGTGGCGTCGGTGGGTGAGTGGTGGTGGTGGAAAATGGAGCGTGAGAGAGAGTGTATGGTGGTTATGTCCAAACCCACCCGCACCCTTTCTCTTTATAACCCAAACCAACGCACCCTGGTTGGTTTTTCTGTCGAGCCCGAACGCACCCTTATCGGGTTATAAAACCCAACGCACCCTGTTGCGTGTATGTCAACCCAAACGCACCTTTGTGGTGGCGGTATTACACCGAACGCACCCTTGAGGTGCCGAGACGAACCAATCAAACGCACCCTATTTTATGAAAACCACAAACCAGCCGCACCCTTATGATGGCATGGAGATGATGATTATGATGATGATGATGACGGTGGTGGTGTGGCTGTGGCGTGGCGATGAGTGGGTGGTGAGTTTAGGCGCGTGGCGGCGCGTGTTATAGGGGATCGAGTAGATCCGTTGATGAGGAGCATCTTTGGTGTTGGCCGGAAAACTCGCCGGAAAATTATTCCGGCGGCCGGAGATGGTGGCGGCGGTGGTGGGAAGGTCGCCGGATATTGAGGGAGAGAGAGAGGAGGGAGATGAGTATATAAATGTGTGTGTGTATAAAAGATGAAATGAAATGAAATGTATAAGTTTTTATATATATATTAAAACTTATGATAATTACCCCATAGTCTAGGGTTTATTTTGTAACTTTTTATATAATTTTTGATAAAAAGCGGTTCCGGACTCATTTGAGCGACTTAACGGATGATTCAACGCGCGAAACTTGCGCAATTGTTTTCCAAATCATTTTTCTGATAAAAATGAGTATTCACTCGACTACTTTTCGAAAATATCCGTTATTCATTTTATGAACCGGTTTCGCTCCGTCCGAAATAAAAATGGATTTCAACCCGAGTATCCGCGTTATCCACAACGCTTTTAATTAAAAATGATGACTAATTTATTTAATATTTTTATTAAATAAATAATGACTAATTGAAAACAAAATTTAATTGTTTTGTGTGTCGCGTTGTAGATTGTTCGATATGTTGAGGTTGCTGTTTTAGCCTTTTTCGGGCTCGTTTCCAGGTCTCGGTCAAAACTGAAAGTTGTCAGGAATGTCATTTCACACATCAAATTGCTTAGAGTCCGATTTGTTCATGAAAAACGTGATTTAGATGATCAGTTCTTATAAGTCAAGGTAAAGACCCTAAAGTCATAGATTAGAATCGTCATTCTAAATTCGAATTTCTCGGATGTTACAGACCTACACCTTATAGTCAATTCTCGTCCCGAGATTAAATTTGTGTTATCCCGATTGTGTGACCGAGAAAGGTTTAAAATCTGATAAAAACCGTTTCTAAAGCTAGAACGATGATAACTTTTCTTCAGCACGATTAGATGTTTGACATTCTCAAACATCCAAAAGTTTGATAAGTTGACCAGGATATATAATCCATCTAATGAGTAGATATTTGAAATAATATTGTAACACACTGGAGCGCTCTCACTCGAATATCCGCTTACTCAGACAACAATATTTTCTTCGTGCCCGCTGCTCACCGCTTTGCTTCTTGTGTCCCTTGCTTAGGGACAATGCCCGGCAGGTTCACCCATACAAGATTCTCTCACTAAGCATGCTCTAACTGGGCCAGTGCTGGCAAGTACTGGTGTATCGCGACTTTGTCTTCCTAATTGTGGCCGAAATGAATTGCCAACTATCGGTTTCGTCGATAGGTGTTTATCTCGTTTAAAGGGGAGTTGCATTGCTTATGGATAAGTTGTATAGTCGGACCGCTCTAGACCCATCAGTTGCGACCATATACGTAAATACTATAACAAATTGGTGACGGGATATTGCACTCAGTCTGTTTTCTCCACAGGACAGTTCGTGATTGCAAGGACTTGCTATGGCACAGAGTAATAGACTTAGAATGAGATAAGGTTGCTCCAAGTGTGGCCTTAAGATTTTGATGAGTTGTAAGACACGATGTGTCTCTAGACCATTTTTACGGGATTCGGTGATGCTTTTATTTCAGTTATACTGTGTAATATCGGATACCATTAAGCCCAGTCATTTATTTATTTCTTACTTTTACATAAAGTAGCTGTCCAAAAATGTTTTTTTTTTGTAAGTAAGAATATTGAACTAAATTATGAGTTCGGTGTTTGTATATTTTTTTTATGTAACGAAGAGGACGTCCCTTTCCTTTCAATTAAATAAATTATTAATTTACCTACTATTATTTCCGGTGAAATACGCGTGATCTATTAATACGTTCTAGGGGGGTGTATTGCATATGGACATGTGCTCCTTAGGAGTAGGAGACGAGGGATTTAAAAATAATCGTCTTTGGTAGCGGGGAGTTATATAATGTCTGGAGTGTTATATTTGAGTTCTATGATATTTTAATGTGTTCTAGTTTGAGTTTTGAGAGTATTTGAGCTCTATGATAGTGTCATCTTGAGTCAGTGGACATTTTATTTCCTACACGACGTTTCTTGTCAACGCAGATGTCTACAGTTGGACTTGACTGTGATTCATACACAATCCGTGTATTCTAGAAAAATTGTGACAGCTTTGTTGACTTAGCAATTATTCATATCAATCTAGTATTACAAGTCCGCTATACAAGACTTGTAATACTTAAATTCATACTTAATTCCATGTAACAAAATTATGACGGTCTCCGTGTAATACGATATTATATAAAGTTATGAAGAAAATAATATCCTTAGAGACCATTGTTTAACTTACAATGTCTGAGATCGAAATGAGACCTTTGTTTCTGCAACTCAAATGTCTAAGAAGTAAGATGGAGTCCATGTATAAACTAACATGTCTGAGGTATATTGAGACCATTGTTTTAAAACTTACAAATGTCTGAGGTATAAGTGAGACCATTGTGCAACCCCAATGTATGACGGTAGAATGAGTACCATTGTAGCAACTCACAATGTCTAAAAATATATTTGCGTATTTATAATAATAATTAAAATAAAAAAAAAAATAAAATTTTCTTTTATAATTAATGCGTACGATATCGCAAAGGGGAAAGCAAGCATATATATATTATATATATGTATATCACGTAAGCACTTAATGCAGCACGTAATGTAAGCACATAAGCAAGTAGCGTGTATGCACTTTGAAAATGTTTGATGTGATGCAATGTTTGTGAAAACGGTTATAGTCTAGGGTAAAATATGCAACCTAGTTCTCTATAACCAGTGCTCTGATACCAATCTGTAACACCCCCAAAATTTACAACAACGCAGCGGAATACCACATGGGGTGCTACTTCATAATACACAGCAATAGATACAAGAGAACGACCTCTAGGTTTGTTGATTCAATAAAAATCTGAATTTAATAATACATTTGTCCCATAATTTGCATCACAATGAAAAGCTTGAATGTAAAGACTCCAATGCACATCAAATAGTCCAAGCATCTAATTCACCTGAGAAAAACATGCTTAAAAGTGTCAACATTAAAGTTGGTGAGTTCATAGATTTGTTTAAATATAAATGTTAAACCAAAGGTTTGTAAAATATGCATGACTATTTCTTAATCTTTATATTAGCACACAAAAATGATAAAAATGTAGCGACGCAAGACTTTCCCCGCGGATACTTGCACAATGCACTTATCAAAATTTTCAATTACGTTGCCTAAGCTCATGACACTGAAGCTCGACGATATGAGTCACTATATAAATTTCGTGACATTGCCCGCACTATATAAATTTCGTGCCCGCACTATATAAATTCCGTGCCCGCACTATATAAATTTCGTGCCCGCACTATATAAATTTCGTGCCATCTCTCCCACAGATGTTCAATCTCAAATAGATCTACTAATAACACTCACGCTCACATAATGTAATTCACAACTACATCTATGCAATTGACAGTTCATGATACTGGGCATATAGGATTCAAATTACTTAGGCAAACACGTAATCAATATAAAATATACACTTGATCCAATTATTAAACCAATGCATTGTATTCATAAAACTGCTGTAAGTTACTTAATCATGATATAGAAGAGTTGTGATATCAATCACGTAATTGAGTTTGTAATGAGTATGTAAACAATTTCGTAAACGTGTATGTAAATGAGTATGTGGCAAGGTATGAAACCAAGTTTGTAATCAACCATGTAAATGCATTTGCAAACAAGCATGTTCTCACCCAAATTATTTGGTAAAAAACCAGTCAACATGGGCTATAAAACTCACTGATCAAATCCCTTATAACATTCACATTGTTATAAGATAACGAGTATGATATAAGAATTGTAGACAAGCATGTATTCCCTCGGGTTTATAAAACATTCAATAGATTGAAAAGCGAGGCTATGAACTCACATTGATTAAAGACACGATCAATTAATCAATTAATCACAACTCGAATCTGCACGATCTCGACCAGACTATGATATGTCGTTCGATTATAAAAATAATAAATACGACCAACGTTGGGACATCGTTACACGAAATCATACATATTTTATAGTATGCAGTCTATATTATACATGTGATGAGAACTCCCTTGCGCGTCTTTTAAAACCTTAACTTATATATTTTTATGTATATATACTATTTTACGTCCAATATAACTTATCATTAAATATTTAAGAAAGTTCTCTATTTTTCGACCTTCTTTTTTAGGAAACCGAAAAATGCTCTTAAACACAACCAATTGCGCTCTAGGCGATTGAAGTTTTGTGTGGTTCTCGGTGATAGCTGGGAGCGCGTGATCGCTTTTAAGGCTGAGAATATTTAGAGAGTGTAGATAGAGCTATCGCGCTATACGCGCGGCTGAAGGTGGGGTGATTTTTTGCGATTGTCATAATTAAGGTCAGGTGATAGCGATATAGAGCGGTGAGTCCTTACCGTGAGTGTCTCGGTATTGCGAGAAGATAGTCTGAATAGCTGAGTAGATGTGCGCGCGCTCTTTAAAGATGAGTAGAAGACGCCGTAAGCCGCTCCGCTAGATGAGGGGAACAGTTAGTTGTTACGATCTCTGACAGGACACGATGTTGTATATAATTATGAGAAGTAAGTTTCGGGCGCGCGCACCCTTTTGTGTCTGATTATCAAACCAAACAAACCCCCGGCTGTCCCGGCTGTTTCGCAGCCAAACACACGCACCCGACACGACTGATGGACAGCCAAACGCACCCTCGTGCATATTATAACCCAAAGATGCACCTTAATCTTTTGTTATCCTTAAAACCAAACACGCCTTTAAGTTGTTTCGGTTAAGCCAAACGCACCCTTGTGCGTGGCTGTTAAGCCAAACGCACCCTTAGGCTGTTTTGTCAGCTAAACGCCCCCTTTGTGATTGTTTATAATAAAACCAACGCACCCTTGTGTGGTCACAACCCAACCCGAACGCAACCCCTCCCTTGACTGCTGTTTCTGACAACGAACAAACAAGCACCACCTAGCTGCTGTCACTGCCAAACGCACCCTCGTGGGTGGTTGACAGCCGAAACCAACACACCCTATGGTGGTGGTGACTGCCAAACGCACCTTCGTGGTGGTGGCAGTCAACCGAACGCACCCCTTGGTGTTTTTATTACAACCAAATGCACCCTAGTGATATTAACAACCCGAAACAACCCTTCCCCCGGCTATACCCGGCTGTCCCACAGCCAACCCGATGACCCAACCCGGCTCGCTGTTTTGACAGCCAAACACGCCCCTTGGTTGTTAACAAACCACTCGCACCATCGTTTCTATAAACAAAACCAAACGCATCCTTTTCTTGGTTTTACTAAACCAAACGCACCCGTGGCTGCTTCAATAAACCCAACGCACCCTGTTGCGTGTATGTCAACCCAAACGCACCTTTGTGGTGGCGGTATTACACCGAACGCACCCTTGAGGTGCCGAGACGAACCAAACCAACGCACCCTCGAGGTGCGAGACAACCAAACGCATCCGCTGGTTATAACCACGAAACCAAACGCGCCACAAACCACACGCACATTAGTTGGGTTATAAAACCCAACGCACCCCTATGGTGACTGTGAACAAAACCGGACGCACCCTTGGCGGTATAACAAAACCAAACGCACCCCACCCGCACCCTTTCTCTTTATAACCCAAACCAACGCACCCTGGTTGGTTTTTCTGTCGAGCCCGAACGCACCCTTATCGGGTTATAAAACCCAACGCACCCTGTTGCGTGTATGTCAACCCAAACGCACCTTTGTGGTGGCGGTATTACACCGAACGCACCCTTGAGGTGCCGAGACGAACCAATCAAACGCACCCTATTTTATGAAAACCACAAACCAGCCGCACCCTTATGATGGCATGGAGATGATGATTATGATGATGATGATGACGGTGGTGGTGTGGTTGTGGCGTGGCGATGAGTGGGTGGTGAGTTTAGGCGCGTGGCGGCGCGTGTTATAGGGGATCGAATAGATCCGTTGATGAGGAGCATCTTTGGTGTTGGCCGGAAAACTCGCCGGAAAATTATTCCAGCGGCCGGAGATGGTGGCCGGCGGCGGCAGGAGCTCGCCGGAAATAATGGAGGGGGAGAGAGAATTGGTGGTGTGTGTATATATGAAATGTATATATGAATAAAAAGTTATATAAGTTTTATATATATATAAAACTTTAAAATGAAATGGTAAGAGTTTAATACTCGAGGGACTAAAAGTGTAACTTGTCGAGAAACGTTTATAAAATACTGGTTCGGGACTCGTTTAGGCCACGTAATGGATGATTCAACGCACGAAACTTGTGCCATTGTTTTCTAAATCATTTTTCTGATAAAAATGAGTATTCACTCGACTATTTTTCGTAAACGTTTTATAATATTTATTTAAAACGTTTATTATTTATTTTGTATATTTCCGATAAACTTGTCCGTAAAATAATCATTTTACTCGAATATTTGTGTCTTCAACAAACGTTACTGAATAAAATGTTAAATAATTTATTAAATATTCTTATTTAATAAAACGTGATAATTAAATGTAATTTAATTATTTTTGTGCCGGTACTCGTTCTTGATTCTAAAATCTTGCGAGGGCATTTCAGTCACCTTCTGACTGTTTTCGGGTCTCGGTCAAAACTAAAAAGTTGTCAGGAATGTCGTTTTACATCAAATTGCTTTAGAGTCCGAATAATGAAAACGTGATTTAGCTACTCGTTTTTGATAATTCAACCTAGGAATAACTTATATCTCCTTTAAAATTCCGAAAATTCTCGGATGTTACAGTACCTACCCCTTAAAGAAATCTCGTCCCGAGATTAAATTTGTGTTATCCGATTGTGTGACCAAGGAAAGACTTAAGGTTTAATAACTCGTTCTAAACAAGACGCTGATAACTTTATTCAGCAAAATTCGGTGTTTCTACACTTCTCAATCTACCAAAAATTTTGGCTAGGTTTGTCCAGGATATTTAATCCATCAAAATGGGTATCTCAAAATATATCATTACAGATCTTATGACTGGTATAACCGCGTTATAGGGAAAGTCTCATTATAGTGAAAACCTCAAGAAGAACCACTTCTCATTCCGATTATTCTCTTCCGGACTATGAAGCATTCTGTTTTGATGTTGATCATATCGAAGAGAAGAGTAGTGGCAGAACCACTTCTCATTCTAATCTTTCTCTTCTTGAATATGAATCATTTTTCTGGGGAATTTTCCTGTCCTCTTATCCGATTGTGACTCCATTTTTTCTGAGGAATTTTCTGAGATTGATCTTTTAGTCCTATTTCCAGAAGGAAATAAAGACAAAGTTTTCGATCCCGGAATATTCATCATCAATTGAGTTCACTCTAAGATAATTTCCATTCTCTTTCTGGATGACGTTTCTTCTATTCTATTCGTCAGAGAGTTTCTTTCCCTGACCGAGATCGACATTTTTCTATCATTTCCTTCCGGAAATGAAGACAAAGTTTTTGATCCTAGAATTCTCATTATTGATGGAGTTTTCTCTTTCACGAGAAAATCTTCACATCTAATGAATGATATTTTCAAGATCGTTAATCGTCATATGTTAAGTGAAATTTCTTTGAAGATCCTATCTTCCATCAGTTTTCACCCCAAGGACAAAGAAATTCGAGGAGAGTCAAGCTAGGGACTCGCACAAAAACAAGCGCTTCGTGGGTGGCAGCCCGTTTTTGCTTGTAGGATTCCCTATGATCTTGATGACCTTCGTGCTTGTTTTCAATTCTCTAATCACGCGGTCTCCGATCATTTGCTTGATTATATCTTGGAAATCCTCTATCCTGATCTTTTACATATATATTGTTTCCTCTTTCACACTTCGAATTTTTTTCATTTGCCTCTTTCGTCCTTAAGTATGGGGGTGGCACCCGACATTTTTAAACATTGAGGCCAATGTTCAGTTCTAAGTGTGGGAGGGATTTCTATCGAAATTGATCTTACTTGTTGCCTTTCTGTGTCCCACGTGACCCCGTTTTAACTATTATTTTGTTTTATTTTGTGTTAAAAAAACAAAAAAAAACAACTCTCTTAATTATAATTAGATATGTAAATAAGTAGGCCCGTAGAACTAGGGAGATTTTTGACTTGACCGAGATTTGCATTCTAGCTTTCCCCTTAGCTTTCGAGAGTAAGCGCTTGCTAAACTTTAAAATTTTGCAAAGAACGAAAAATGATAGAGTTAAATATAAATTAGATGCTAAAAGTGGAGTAGTTAGATCTGTTTAGAGCTCATAGAGATTAATTGTGGCTTTTTGCTCCCATCAGCTTAATAAACGATATAATAATAATAATAAATAAATAAGTTGCTTGGTTTTTGTGATTCTTAGTTTAAATCCCTTTGTAGAGATTCCTTCTGGTGAAAGTAAAATACACATCAAGGTTCTGTCAGTGTTGTGGTGAAATAGGCTACCAATTTGTCTAGGTAGTTGAAAGATCAAAAGACTAGAAATTTAGCTATAAAAATAATAAATAATAATAATAATGTGATAAACCAAAGCCAAAATAATACCTCTGTTTCCTGTCGGTTCGCTCCCGATGTTGCAGTCATTTAAAGGATGGAGGTAACAATAATAATAATGATAATCCGAGACTGATAAAAGTTTGCTGTTTCTTGTCGGTTCGCTCCCGATGTTGCAGCCTTCAAAAAGGTCGAGGAAATTTCTGAGGTCGAAATAAGACTACTGTTTCTGGTTGGTTCACTCCCGATGTTGCAGTTGTTTAAAGGACCGAGGGCTAATATTGTTGCATTAATAATAATAATAAAGCCAAATTTTGACTCTGGGGTTATCTAAATAAAGCTTCCGTATCTAGACTGGTAGTTGAGTTGTTTCGGGTATGAATATAAAGCGATAACCCCTAACATCACTGTGGAAATTAAAACCTTTAAAGTGACCTTATCTTAGCACATCGTCTCTTTGGAAAAAAGGATTCAAATAATTGTGGTTTAAACCGGTCACCTTTATAATAATAAGACCATAAATTACTTAAATAAGTGATATCGTTTCTCATATTATTATACTAAATAACATTCTTTGAGGATTTAGGATTTAGGGATAAAGTAGCTTGTGGGTGAACACAATTAGCATTTATGAGTAGTGTTAGCATCTAATCTTATATTTAACTGTGTTAGCATCTTAAATTGTATTTAACAATGATTTCGTTTTTAAGCTTGGTTTGGGGCAGGTGAAAAATCGAGGACGATGAATTTATCCTTTTAGTGTTTCGTGATCCTTAAAGATATAATATGTATGAATGATAATAATAAATGCATAAAAATGGAAAAACAGGGGGCTTTCCAAAACTAGTAATTTCTTAATCCTCTTAGATGAACACTTAGCTATTTTTCGAGGTAATTAGTCTAAAGGAGTTGAAATTTTTAGTTTTCTAAGTGTGTATTTATGACATTGTGTAAGAATACGACAATAGCTTAGTATGGGGATTTTGATATGTGTTTAATCACATATCATTTTTTCTTAATAAAATGAGCTTAAAAGACCAAAAATACATGAAAAATGCATTGTATATGTGTGTTTTGTGATTTGTATTATGCAGGTAACGAATACATCAAATATGGACAAAAACAAGCCAAAAAGGACAAAACCCGAGCAAGAGATTAGAAGAGTGCAAGAAAATGAAGCCTTTTAGAAACCTTTAATCAAATTAGTTCAAATCTATTTACCATTAATCCTAGCCCAAGTTGAACCCAAGTCCAAGCCCAACTCCCTTACCTGGTTTCCAAGTCAAAAGATATAACAATGGGTCAACAATCACTGTACATCTTTTTCACCCATTCCCTCCTTTTTTCACACACAAACAAATTTACACAGGGTTAAACCCTTCTCCACACACGCATCCCTCCACTTCTAGAAGGTTGATGGGACACGTCTGACACAGTTTAAGACACGCTGGCAATCCCACTTATCCGATTGGCTGTTGATGCGTGGAGACTATTCAAGGGTCTTTAAGGATGGATGTGGAATCAAGGGCTAGGATTGATGGATTGGTGAGCGTCTCAAAGGCCTAGAAGCTTCATCCCCTCCTTATAAATAGAAGGCAAATCAAACAGAGAAAATTATCTAGAGTAGGAGTAGGAGTAGTGTAGCTTATAACTTATTTTCCAGGTTATTTTACTTTTTATTCATGTAATTTTGTTTTCTAAGCTTGTAATCTCTTTTAGTATTAATAAAATTCAGTTTCTTCTATATTCGTGTTAAATTTAAGCTTTTACTTTTATGCAATTTGGTTAAAAATGCTTTTAAATGCTACTTAATAAGCTCAATAAGCTCTCAAGCTATTACTTATTCAGTTAAGCTTCCCTTAAGCTTAACTGTATAAGTTGGTTGTCTCAAACCACCTCAATTCAATTGAATAAGCTATGAATTGGATGATAAGCCAGAAAGGGATGGACTTATTGGACTTTACCAGCTTGTTTTTAACAAGCTAAAGCTTGTAGATAAGCTCCTTTGAGTATTTTTTATCCTTGTTTGAGCTAGGATCAAGGTATGTTCTTATTTCACTTTCTAGCTTAATTTCTTATTTTGCTTATCAAGTTGCTTAATATGCTTTATTATTGCTTTATATGGCCAGCTTATAGCTTATATTTCATTAGGATTAGTTTTCATATAATCTGCCTTAAAATTGTCTAAAACTCCTTATTATGCAATTGCTTATTCTAGTGCTTATTTTCCTAATCTTATTGCTAATTTTTCTTTTTATAGTTTAGATATTAATCCGTTTTTACCTTTTTAAAGCTAAATATAATCTGATTCAACTTAAAATTGGGTTTAGAAATCTTAAAACTGCTTGTTTGATCAAAGTTCTCAAATCAGTTTTAGTTTACTTTAATTCAGTCCTAAATCATGTTTTTATAAGTTTTAAATCAGTTTTAAGAAGTTTTGAAGTTACTTTTATTAAATTCTGAGTCTGCTAGTTTAAATGTGTTCTTAAGGTTTTGATTTAGAAAATTTCTGTTTTAGTGCATTTGGTTTATAGTTTTTTTTTGGAATTCAAACCTGTTTTCTAATGCATCTTGTGCACCCGAGTAAGTTCATGTTACCTTTGGAATTGCATTTTAAATATATTGGTTAAATCAGTTTAGTTTGCAATTTTAGTTGTTCTTAAATGTCAGATTTCATAAGCTCTTTTGAGATTTAGAATTTAGGTTAATCTGTTTAAGTTTGATGTTTATAAGCTTATTGGAGGTTAATCTTTACCTGTTTTGAGGTTTTAGCATTTTGTCATTAAATTAAGTCATTAGTTTTAAGCCTTAAAAGTGCCTGTTTAGTCCGGATAGCCAAAAACAAAATCAATTTGTATTGCCTTTTCCTTTTAAGCCTTTCTTAGCTTATTTCTGATTTAGAACTCTTAATTCCAGCTTATTATAGTTGTTAGGACAATAGCCTTTATCTTTTTTAACTTTTTAGGGTCTTAAAAGTTCATTTGAGTATTGAAAATTTAGTTTAAATTTGTCTTCTTTACATCAAAAAGCCAAAAAAAAGTATTGCAGTGTGTCACTTTCTAGTTATATTTTTTTAGCTTATTTTTAAGTTTTTTCACAAAGCCCCTTTATTAAAAGCGCTTACTTTTGCTTATTCTATAGCTTTTACAAAAAGAAAATGGAAAATAAAATGTTTTGCAAGAAGTGCAAGTCTAGGACTCGAACCTGCGACCTCACCTTCACAACACCAATGCCTTAACCATCCTGCCCTTGGGACTTTTTTGTCAAAAAGGTGTGTTTGGTTTATTTTGTTAACATTTTTAGTTTTTAGCTTATTAGGCTTATTAGATTTTTAGCAGCTTATTGGCTTGAGCTTATTGATCCATTTTTCTTTAAAAGCCTTAGGATTAGTAATACGTATTTTTAGTAATTTTCTAAAAAATTTAGGATCAAGTTTAATATTTTTAATTCAATTTTTAGTATAATTTAGTTTAAAAAATAGTTTTAAATAGTTTAAAAATTCAAAAAAATATTTACTTTGTTTTTAAAAATAGTTTATGTCATTTTAGATTAAAAATTTGCATTTTGAGTTTTTAGAGTTTTATTTTGTCATTTTTAGATAATTAATTTGCATTTTTAGTTTAATTAGTTTTTAATTACTTTTAAATGTCGTTAGGTTTTTAAATTATTTTAATTTCTAGTTTAGCGTGCCTTTAATTTCTTTCCCTTTGCATTATTAGATTTAGAATTCAAACCCAAAACTTAAATGGCATTCAAGCTCGATTCGCGACATAACCGTGAATTTCCATTCACCTCTCTCCGAAGAGAACGATACCCGTGTTGATTACTTATTATTCTTTCCTAAGAATAATTTGTATGATACTTAGCTTACGTATACGTATATGTATATGTATATTTTATATATATTATACATTTGAGGATTATTTGTTTGATACGTATTTAGACGAAAATCAAAGACGAAGAATACGCCATGGCCATGAGAGACTTCAAGAAATTTTTCAAAAGACGAGGTAGATTTTAAGACAACCACATGATGAAAGAAAGTCATTCCAAAGAAGCAAAGACGAAAAAAATGGTAAAAGCAAAAGAAAATGCTTTAGATGCGAAGATCCAAATCATCTCATCAGAGAATGTCCAAAACCACCAAGAAACAAAAACTAAAGGGCTTTTGTTGGAGGATCTTGGAGCGATAGCGGTGAAGACGAGGAAGACAAGAGTAAAGACGAAACTTGTCTCATGGATCAAGCATCAAATGAGGTACTTTCTGAAACCGAATACTATAGTGATGATTTATCATCTATAGATGACCTAAGTTTAGATAGTGAGTATCATCGTCTATGCAAAATAGGATTAAAAGTTATGTTCAGAAATAAATCACTAAAATCTACTAAAATCGACTAAAAATGAAGTACTTGAATTAAAAGAAAATTTGTCTAGATTAGAGAAAAATAAAGAAATTAATGTTGGATGTAAAACATGTCAACATCTTATAGTTGAAAATGAAAAACTCAAGGAGGAAGTATCCAAGCTCAATCAATTTAATAAAAGTACTCACTCTCTTAAGAAAATGTTAAGTTTTCAAAAACCCTCCGGAGATAAGTGGGGTCTTGGATTTAATACGAGCGAAGCCTCATCAAGCGGGACAAAACAAACAAACTTTGTAAAACCTCAAGAGCCCAAACCTTCACCGGTTAAAGAAAATTTCGTTAAATTTAATCCAAGTTCAAAACCTAGTTACCTACTTGTAGATAATATTAAGGTTCGCATTGCTAGTGATGATGAAGTTAAAAGTTTTTATAAACCATCTTTAAAACCCGGAGTTGGATTTACTAAACCCGACGTACGATCAAAAACTCCACCGCCAAGAAGAAACAATACCTCTCGTCCTCGGTCTAAACCACCACAACCTAGAAGAAATCATGATAGTAAAAATTATTCTAATATATATCCTACAACATGGAATAAATCTCAACAACAAAACTATAATCCTTGGGGAATTTGTCCACCTTTTCTACATCCAAGTCAAATGCAACATATGCAAAGGATATTTGGTACTAACATTTTTGGACCCATGAGATATTGGGGACCAAATGTTTGAATTTTTATGTTACAACTGAGAATACATTTGGAGCTCGACGAGTGGATTAAAGATATTGGATACTCTAAACACATGCCAAGCAATCAAAAGCTATTCTCTACTTACAAGGCATAAAATAGACGCAACGTTTCTTCTTTGTAATTTAAGCAGCAACACCATAGGCAAAGGTACAATTTCTCATAACTCACTTAAAATTGAAATTGTTGAAGTATGTAGATGATCTAAATTTTCCTTTGTCATATGTTAGAAAAATTATGTGATAATAAGTGATTAAAAAATCTTATATATATACATATCAAACTCATTTGGGGAAGTATTATAACTAGAGCTATTAGGAATAGATGATTATATGTAACAATAT